>JAKWJA010000680.1:0-90384 GCA_027704765.1 Solanum habrochaites
GCAAGACATATTCTAGAATTGTTATTTGTTAGGTTTTATCTCATTGTTTGCGTATGGGTTCCACACTAGTTATGGAGTTTAGTACCATAGTTATTAATCACAATATTCAAATATATTATATAAGAATTCATGTACTTACTTCAATGAGAAACGAGGAAAATTCGAAAGTTTTCTTGATTAAGTCACCAAAAATCACCAACAATCACTTGCAAGGAATCTCAAAGTAATCAAGAATCTCACAAAAAGTCTATGATAATCAAAGTCTAACACTAATACACAGAGTCTAAATAAGATCCAGAGTCTACCTCAAAAATGAGGTTTTTCGAAACTATTTATAGAAAATAAAACTTGATTAAACAAGGACTCTATTTGCTGGAAATCTGTCAAAACGAGGCTGGGTCGACGGACCTCGCGACGGATCGTCGTGGTCAAGACGGACCGTCATGGACTGCGTCGTCCCATACTTTATGAAATTTCTTCTGCTGCTCTCTTCATTACCCTCGACGGCAAGTATGACGGACCGTCATATGCACAACGGTCCGTCAAGGGTCTTCGTTCCAAAACACTTAAACTCTTGGAATATGGGTACTGGTATTATTTCTCTGAACTTCATGACGAACCTGCAGGACGGACCGTCATAGACACGACGGACCGTCATAGACACGACGGACCGTCATGGACTCCGTAACACCACACTTGGTCAGACTTCCCTATCTTCCTTCAGTAGTTGCACTATGCTGCCACCTACGGACCGTCACAAGCATGACGGACCGTCACAAGCTCTGTAGGTGGTCTCTTCTGCATTTCTTCGCTCAAAAACCTCCGCATACATCTTTGAATAGATTTCCTGCAAATAGGAGAAACTATATAAAAATTAGCACAAAAAAGGCTTTTGGACACACTAAACTAAGAAAAAGTATTAATAATACCGTGAAACACGGTATAATTAGTTCTTATTGTGCATGTAAGCTTTCGGCTTTGCAAAGTAACTGGCATGGTTTTTGAACAAAATGTCCCATCTAGCATGATTTCATAGTGTGGTGCATATGTGTGCCATTACATAGTACAAGTGATGTTTACTAACACCTATTTCTCCCTTTTTCCAAAATATTTTAGGTCCGGTCCTTGAAAGGTTTGTGAAGGATTGCAAGGAAGGATTGGAATCATTTCTCCAAAGTGTAGGTATGTCTCAAGACAGATCGAGGATGATTTGTCTTTCCTTCTACCTATGTGACTTGCTATTAGTACTAATACATTTGTTTCACTCTTATTGTTCCAGACATTGTTGTGTAGCCCTAAGTGGCATTGATACATTTGTGAAGGGGCTATGGCCCTAATTGTTATATTCCGGATTAGATGTTTTAGATGAGACAATAGCTATTATATCTATATTGTGTATGTGTATATGTGACAATAAAGTAGAAGCATATATTAGAATTCCTAAGTGAGGATCCTATGTAAAACTCTCTAGTATATTATATATGTTTAAGAGAGGAGGTCTACATAAACTCATGAACGTAGATCGGTAGTGAAAAGTGTAATTTTCTGCATTTTTTAAACCGATGAAAGGTTAATGAGAATGCAGAGGCAAGCGTAGTAATTTCGAGGAAGACGACCTGGTACGTCTAGAGGGTAACTTCCCAAATGTGACACTTATGGTTCCCGATATTCTATTCATCCGGTTGCCACCAAGATGTACTGATACCTTCAAGACGTCTTTTTTGGTGGGATCGCTTAAAAAGGTACATAGCGGAATTCGTGGCTAGGTGTCCAAATTGCCAATAAGTTAAAGTCGAGCATCAAAAGTCTTGTGGCTTGACCAAGAAATACAGGTTTTGTCTTGGAAATAAGAAGACATTAATATGGACTTCATAGTGGGTTTGCCTCATACACGAAGGCAAAATGACTCAATATGGGTTATTATTGATAGGTTAAGGAAATTCGCTCACTTTATCCCCATCAAGTCTACTTCGTAATAAAGGATATGCTTACATTATATTTATTAAGAGATTGTGAGATTATATGGATCCCCTTTGTACTCATATCGGATGGAGTGCTCATTCACTTTCGTTTTTGGGAGATCTTCAAAAAGGGTTGGGTAATGAAGTTGAATTCTTAGCAACCACTTTAATCCATAAACAGATGTCAAGCGGAAGCGTACCATTCAAACCCTAGAAGATATGCTAAGAATGGTGTAATAGATTTCAAGAAAAAAAGTGGGGGGATCACTATATCATTGATTGAGTATCTTATAAAATAGCTACCATTTCTAGAGTAGGCCATGACACCTTTTGAATCACCTATGGTAGGAGATTGGTAGGTCTCCAGTTGGGTGGTCTAGTGTTTAAGTTTCACTCATTGGTCCCGGATAATTCTATGAAGGATTTGAGAAAGTTTGGGTGATAAGAGATAGGTTGAAAATAAATAGCCTAAAGTGGGGAAAATCTTATGGCCAAAATAGAGAACAGAAAGACCTTGATTTGAAGTAAATTATGGGTGTTCTTGAAGATTTCACAATGAAAGGGGGGGGTGATGAGGGGTGATGGAGTTGGTAAAAAAAGGGAAAGCTAAGTCCCGGTATGTGAGTCCCTATGAAGATATGCAACGGTTGTTGGAAAGGTTTCTTATGAAGTTTGAAACACTTACATAGTGAAATTAGCTTTGGTTTCATCGGTATTTCAGTATCCACGCTCAAGAAATTATTAGGCAAATACGATGGTCCATTCTCCCTATTGAAGGTATTAGGGGTGTTGAATGAGGACCTTCGTATAAAGGTTTCTGGTGAAACGGAAAAATCATAGATCATCATGTCAAAAAAGTTAAGGAACCAAATAGGTGGCTCCATTAAAAGTTCTATGGAGAAAACCACTAGTTGAGGGTGAAAATGGAGGCCACAGGGGCGACATGAAGTCCCGCTATACTCATCTTTTTCCTAATTGAGGTTAGTAGTTCCTCTTAAAATGAAAATAATTAATAAACATGAAGTTGACTTATTTTCTAAGAATTTGCATATTTTGGTAAGGTTTGTGTCAAAATGAGTTTTCATGAAAGAGGATTTTTGTGTTAACTTGCACTTATATGAAATATATATTTTTGCCTTCTTGAGATTTTTTGTTTTTGATGTTGTCTTGATAATAAGAATAGCATGATAAAAATTTGATGTCATTATTGATCTCATGTTGATGTTGAGAAGGCAGTTCCTCATTACGTGGTATGAAATGTTGAGTTGTTATATGTTGTGAATTGCATAGTGAGTTGGTATATGTAATGCCATGTTTATGTGTTAAATGGATTTTTGAAGTAATCCTATGATTTGTGACTTATTATGGTTTTATGTTGTTGTTGGTTTCTAGTATTGATTATATCCTCTCCCTACCAAAAAGATTTTAGTGTCATTTGGGGATGAATGTTCCAAAGGGGGGGATAATGTAAAATTTCGGAAGTTCATAACTTAGTCTAGAGCGACATGATGAACCAAGACTTAAAACAATGTTTATAATCCTAAACTAATGTATTGAAACTACGTAGGAAGTGTTAGAGCCAAAACGTCAAGAAAAGACCATGACGTCCAAAGACTAGTGAAATTGAGGCTAGTATGCCTTAGCATGTTTTAAGGGGTTTTAAGAGTTGGAATTTAGTAAAATTTAATATAAAGGTACTAAACATGTATTATAGTATGTTTAGGGTCTAAATGTCAGGTACAACTCCCTAAGGACCACCCTAAGGGTCCTTGGAGAGGACCCTACATTTAGACCAAAAACTGTCAAATTGACAGTGGCCGAACGGAGGACCAAACGATGAGCCTTCGATGGGTAAAAGGCCCGTAAATGGTGTCGTAGGTCCATAATTATTTTATTACCAAAATTCTCCAAAACACACACTCTCTAACAAAACACTACGCTGCCAGTACGGGGTCGTTGTTTGATCGATGCCCCATTAGGGCGGGAGGGATTCGTCGTTTGGTCTTGTGGACTTCCAATTTTTAGTTTAGGGATTTAATTAGTTACTTAGTTAATTAATTAAATAAGGGTTATAAAGGGGGCGTTATTAAGTAGTTGGGGGACGTATATAAGGACTAAACCCTCATTAAAAGTTAACTTAAAACATATTATTCTTCAAACCCACTTCCTCCACTTTCTTAGTTTTCTCATCTTCCAAACCCAACATTGAAGACCAAGATTCAAGGTTCACTAGGGTTTCCAGAAAATACACACGTTTTCACCCTCAATTATGAAGGAAATCTAAGTAGGAAGGTATTCAACTATTGGAGAACACAGCTCCCCCCCCCCACCCCCCAGCGAGCCCGGCTTCGACAAACCTTGATTTCTAAGAGCCAAAAGATGGGTTTTCTTCCAATTTCGTAAATGAAAATTCTATAAATTGATTTGATGTTGAATTCGTTTTTTTTGCGTTAATTATGGAATATATGATCTTTTAATGGTAGAAATTTGTAGTTTTATAGTCTTGACCTAGTTTCCATGGAAAGCTTATGATGATTATTAAAATAAAAACCTTTTTTTCTAAACCCCATCTATGAATATTAAGATTGTAGATGATTTAGGCTTGTTTGCGAATTTGGTTAGTTATTTTTTAATTCACTATTTGATGATAATGAGTGGACATTGGATGAACTTTGATGAATTTAGGGTAAACCTTGAAGGTGAGAATGCTTGGAGGCTATGGTAAGATCTTTATGAATAGGAATCTTTACTTCCAAAATGATGGTGTATTACTTGATGATGATATCAATTGAAGGATGATTATAGTTATAGATTTAAGAAGATGATGATATGATTATGTTATATTCCATGTATGGAGTATGATGGATAGTGAGATTTGATAGGGGTAGATCATGCAAGTTTTAAATGTGATCTCTTGTGTGCCTTATTACTGATGATTGATTAGATATGATGATCTCACCAAAAAATGATGTTTGTGATGAAAGGAAGTTCTCATCCTATACATAATGAGCAATGACATGATTATACAAGGGTTAGTCTCTTCTTATGGCCTATTTATGTTTTGATGATTAAGAAGTTCTTAAAGGGATTTCAAAAAGGGACTTTAACTTAGCACCGACGAACTAGATATGCAGAGGTGTTCCCCTTCCCAATGTGGGAAGGTAGGTTCAACAATGGTCTCATTTGAGCTGGAGATTACAATGCAATTGTGCTAAAGAGGGTTCTCTGTATATCTTCCTAGTTCTTAAAACTGTTTGCTCCGTTGAAAATATAGCTAGTGGAGCCACCTAGGAATGACTAGGTTCATTTTTTTGTTTCAAACCTGGCAAGTAGAGCACTTTTTTCGGTGTAGGGTTCATGACACCGGATTCCATGTTAAGCTCCACATGGTTCTATGCGGTTAAGACAAGTGTTTCCAAAAGTAAACGAATGAATGACACCCGTCAGTAATGAGATACACGGACTAAGGGTGGACTTAAGGGGGGTGTCGTAGTGTTGGTAGGGGTCTGGGGAACTCTACCTATAAATGTACAAAGTTGGTCTTGAGGGGAGTCCTAGAATTTGTCTTATGTTCTAGCACTTTGAATCATGAAATTATATATATATACTATATGTTGTGGTGTGTGTGTGTGGTGTGTGGGTGTGTTGGTGTGTGTCGGTGTGTGTGTTGTGTGTGTGGTCTGTATGATGTTGATCTTTATGATGTTGGCTTCACTTAAGAACATTGCTATTGTTAGAAATTGAGTTACATAATAAGGACTACTCATGATGAGTTATTATATGAAGAAAAGGCATTATTATGGGTTCCTTTTCTTGTTTACTTGATTATGTGGGTTATTGGGGTTTCCACATGATCATTCCGCCCCACCCACTTGTAGGCTTGGGGATGAGATTGTTGGTACCCAGGGTCTGGATGTTGATGATATGAATAATGAATTGAAAAAGTCCCTCGAGATGGACATATGATGCTGTTTTGTCCTTGTTTAGAACACATCTTAGTTGTTGTGATCCTGTCTTGTATTATGCTTTTGTGTGTGTGCATTAAAGGTTTTCAAAATGAATTAGCACTATTTCTAAAGAAATGGCCTTTCTATGCATGTCTTAAAATGTTTATGGATAGGTTGTCTATACTTAGTACAAGTGGTTGTTACTACCCCATATTCTTTAGTTTCTACTAATATGTAAGGTTCGGGCTGTTTGGGGTGATTTGAGGCCAATTGCAAGCAAACACTTGTACATCTTTCCCAAGTAGTTGGTGATCCTCAATGTTCGAGGATGGAGCCATTTTCATCTTAGTAGGATTTTTATGTCGAAATACATGTTCCTTTCCTATTTCATTGATGAGACTAGTGATGTGAGCCTATATGTGGCATTTGACTTGTTGTAAGGATATGTCCAAATGTTTGGACTCTTCAGATGGTTCATATGTAGACACGATATGAGACTCTTATAATGATTGCTTAGGCTAAAAGGATTATAAGTCTATTTGATTAATTCAAGATGAGGAGTCTATGTAAACAACCCTATATGTAATGTGAGAAGTCTAAGTACACTTCACTATGTGGTTAAAAGTTTTATATTTTCGTTAATTTGACATTATGACATGTAATATGAATGCACGGTCTAGTCTAGCCCTCTTCGAGGACGGAAGACGACCGTTTACGTTCTAGGGTTGGTTGCCCCCGGGTCGTGACCATGAATTATTAAAACATAAATCTGATAATACGATCAGAAATCCTTCAAACTTTTCAATGAAGAATGTTGGAAAATGCACCATCTCTGGTCCACGACAAAAAAGGCAATTGGATAAATATGATTCTCCGTATCTTGTGCAACAGCACTCAACAATACTCGTATTTACCATGTAAATGAGTGCCCTTGACCGCAATTACCTTTCTCATATGAGAAAATCCTCTAATGCAAGCACCAAAAGCTAAGAAGTAAACACATAATCTATGAGTATCCTTGCCACCGTGATGGAATAAGATAGAAACCAACATTAGAGTGTCACAAAAAATTTTTATTATATGAAAAAGCAAAAAAAAAAAAAAAAAAAAAAAAAAAAAAAACAAAAAAAAAAAAAAAAAGGTCGTATAAGCATGCACTAGTCGTGCTCCGTTGTCCTCGCCAAACCATTTTCATTTGGCAGTCAAAATCCCCTTCCAACATTTCCAATAGCTTGGACTACAATGAAAAATATTAAAAACAGTCTTCTGAATCTCTTTAATATTTGGACCCTTGCCATCGCAATAAAGATTCACACAAAGTGACACATTATCTTTGGTCGGGAGTTTTCTATGGCTGCTGATGGAATGTTCAACACCGTAACTTTGATCGCCAATATATTTGTGGATACAAAATCTATCAGAACACTCATATTTTTTACTCGCATCATCCACGCACAAATACGAGACACACATTTCACATTTATATATTTACTACAACTGTTCACTGTAGCAAAATCAAATAATTTTATCACCGTTCGATGTTGGCTATACAATGTAGTCACTCTTGGAACTAAATATTTGATTCATGTAAAAACTAGTTCCATATGAGAGAGGGAAAGTAATGGTTCCGGGTTGGATCTCAATTCCAGCTCTCCTCCCTGCCCTCATCCGTAGTCTTCAAAATGTTGAAATAGCCCTCCCCCCCGCACTCTACCTGGCTGATCTTCAAATCCACTGAATGATCATTGACCTTTCATTGAAGCATCACCCCAAATTTTCATGTGATAGATCACAAATCTCTCTCTGGTTGAATCATCAAGTTCTCATGGTTCAACCGAGAGCGTTGTCGTTAAAAGAAGTCGGTTGGTTCATTAAGAGAATTCGCCTGACAGTTTATTCCTCAACATAGCAACATCCATCATGACAAGATCACATGCATCATTCTGTATGAATATGGATGCCATGCACTTTTCCTCACATTATTTGAGAGATGATCACCAAGTTGCCTGGTTGCAAGATTTTTGTGCTCACCGGCCTCAATTACACCTTGCAATCATTATCGTCATAGAAACACATTGTATTGCAAGGCATTCGAAATTATACCCGTCTTACCCTAAAAGATTTCTAAAACCCCCCCCACCATAGGCTTCTGGCCGCCCGTCTACCTCCGGACTCGAATAGTAACCACCAGCAACAATATTATTCAGCTACTGCCATATATAGAGTACAGTAATAGATACGAGATTATGATACATTATCTATTGGTCGATGCCTGCGTACGAAAATCTACCACCCAAATGTGAAATAAATCGAGAATGTTTAAATTAAGCTTCAAATGCCGACCTTCAACCAATCCGCCCCTATTCCCCCAATACAAGCCTCTCTAACAACTAAAGATGGTCTAAAAACGAGTTATGAAGTGATTTTGAAAGATTTTTGCAAGCTTCAGAAATGACGGAATTTTTTTTTTCTTTGAAACTATTTGAAAAAAAATTGTGTAAAAATTGAAGCAATCACTACAATGATGATGATTTCACCCGTGAAAGCCAAAATATCGTCAAAAAAGTCATCGGAATCACCTAAATCGACCGCAAAAATGGGAGCATTTTGGTTTCTTCTTGGAGAGATTTTCTCCCATAGAACTTTTTAATAAATGAAAAAATAAAAAATAATTCCACATTGTGTTGGATGTGTAGGGACTAAAGTGTAGTATCAAAAACTTGAGAGTATAGTGTTGTATGTTTTGAAAGAAATATTGAGTGTCATATATGGGATCTAAAATACCAATATTTTGAAACTTGTCTAAATGTTCAATTAAGTTTGAAAAGTAACTATTTTGCCAATTCTCCCTACTAACCTAAGCTTTGGGAAAACCTTACTGTTGTCCGAACCTGGCGTTTTGAATATTTTCATCACATTTAGATTATTGAAATAGGGAGGGTAATGGAGTAATTAACTTGACTTCACTAATTATTGTCAGCTTAGTTAGCAGTTAGTTGTTGTTGGGATTGGTATAATTGTAGGGTGTTTATTTATTGGGACAGTGTAGGGACTGTGATATGTTGTTAAGTAAGTTGGTAAATTGTCAAGTTACGTGCAGATGATGTACACATATCTCCAAATTGTATCATGTAGTTTACCATGTTGTTGTGTAATTAGAATGTTATCTTTTGATCCACTCCTGGCTTGTTTGATAGAGTGTATAAGAATAAGAAGATAGAGTCGCAGTAGGTAAGTGCCAAGCACTAGTAATATTTGCATTGTTATGCCCCCAGCATCCTATTCTATGTATTGTTTGATTTGATTGTATTAGAAATAACAAAATCTTGCACTACCCCTTCCTATAAGAATATCCCATGTGTCGGCTACCAAATAACACCACCACCTTCACGTTTCTGTATTGTCTCCTCGTAAACCCCACTTCCTTTCCAACCACCCCAAAATACCTTAAGAAGTTGAGTGATAAAGCTTACACCTGACAACGTAGGCAAATAATTTTTTTTGTACACACATTCGCCCCATCCTTTTTTTTTTTCCTACCATTTACCGTCACAATCATAGAACTTTTGGTTATTCAATTATCCTGACATTAGTTTTTTTTTCGAACCCAACGCTACTTAGTAGGTCATACAGCCTCTAAGATACCCCCAAAAGTTCAACGGACCCCAAAAACAAAAACTAGGATAACAAGAAAGAAACGAAAGGAGGGAAAGGGAGAGGGGAAGGAGCGAGCGAAGGCAAGGGGGAAAAGGGGGGGTGGAAGAAGACCGACAAGGGCTGGGTGGAAGAAGGTACACAAGAGCTTCCCCCATCTCTATCGGATCCTCCTTCTTCATTCTACTGAATTTCTACCAACCTCACTCCGCCCCCACCTTCCTCCGCCTCGTACCTCCACCAACACCCCTCCCGCTTTCCCTTTCTCCCCTCTTTCATTATATCCCGCCTCTCTCCCCTCCCTTCGCCCTTCTGTTCCTTCCATATTTCTTTTCACTCGAGTCCTAATTCTCTTTTTTTCCAGCAACCTTCCATGTTCCCACCTCGCCCCCCCCATAAACCACCCACACCATCTTTTTCCCCATCTCCCACCTCACCTATCCTCCCAACCCCCCTGCTCTTTCCCATTTTATTCCTCTGTTCCATTGTCCCGTTCTCTCTACCCGCACTCAACCTTCTTCGCCTTTTACCGGCTGCATTCTCTTCCCCTAACACTCTCCCCCCTCTTCCCTCACTACCTCTCCCCTATACCACCCTCTAACTCACATACCACATAAAAATGTTATATAATAATGCTTGCATTAGTTATACATGACATGAAAAAGTTGTACCAAAACCAAGGTAATACTAAACACACACCTAAGATGATTATATTTTTCTAATACACCTTACCAAACGACCCCTTATTATAGATCTTTTTTATTTGGTGTCTCAACAAACAGAAACCAGTACGACTGATAATCAGCACCACATGTTCTACTTATTTTCTTCTATGTCACTGTCAATTTGGGAGTCCCAAGCCTAATAGGTAAAAAATATTGGAAAAAAAAAATTCTAAAAGGCGTATATGGAAAAAAATTTAAATCAAAACGGTTTAAAAATAACTGCGTGAGTTTGTAGCGAGTTTGGTAGTTGGCGGGGGGGAAGGAAAAGGGGTGGCAGGAGCTAGCGAGGGGTGGTAAAAGGATGGGGGGGGTAGAGGGGGGGGAAACAAAATGTTGTTAAAATTTGTAATACTTCTTTTTGTTTTAATATTGAAGTAAAATTTAGCACGATTTTCTTAATTTTTTTTTTAAAAAAAATAATTTGGGGCAGAAATTTTGCTCAAAATTTTAAAAAAAATAAAGTAAAATCACGTGCCAAAGCAAAATTACTTCAAAAAATTAATTTTTAAAATTAAGTAAAAAATTGCTTGCAACAAGCAGCGAGCGAATTTACATTTTTAAAAAAAATCATTACCAAAACGCTGCCTTGGCAGCGGACGATTTGTTTAAAAAAAAAATTAAAAATAAAAAAATACAATTTTTTACAATCGCAAGCAGCATTTACCTTAAGGCACCCACCTTAAACTGGCTACATCACAAGCGATTTTATCGTTTGGTTTTAAAAGTTTTATTTAACCGTTTTGAAATTTTTGTTCAAATTTTTTACCCTTTAGGCCTCGTGCTCTTCAATTTGGCTCCACCTCATCTCCTTGAGCTAATGTCTGTTTCTTATATCATCGGGCTGTATACAAGCAAAACCCTTAAAACATTTCTTTAGCATTCAAATCTTTGGATTTAAAATGGTGCAATGCAAAAAACAAACCACCTTTGACAATCGAAATATAATATGTCTAGACTCTTTGCATTCATAATGGCTGCATTGCATTATGAAGAATCAAGCACGTGGTCTTAGAACTAAAAAAGGAAATGATTTGTTATGTCATATTTCTTATCTCTTTCATCATACATAATGGTTCGTTACCTGATGAATTGCAGGCGCCGCAAAGGAGGAATGGGGTGGAAGAGATCAGACACTTTATGTAAATGAAGACAACCACTGGATTTTGATTGGATTGACAAGACCATATTTCAATTTATTTTTTTTCGGATGAATAAAATTAATTGTGCAGCAATGAAGAGCAGCAGTGAAAGTTCACCTATTTTAAAGAAGAATTAAGCTTTAATAAAAATATATGATTGCATTCATCTACATTGTAAAATTTAATCCATTTCAGGGACCACATAAAACACCAAAAACAATTATCAGGGCAACATCTCGTAAATTCTGTTTAATCCTCCCCCATACCCCCACACCACCCAACCCACACTCCAGGTGAGAGATGTTTATTACAAAAAAAATTGTTCCACCAAAAAGCATATGACCAAATATGCTTTAACCCGCAACAGAGCAGGAGACCCCCCACACAACACCTTTTACCACACGACCCAAAGGGCCAATATAGGAAAGGATAACATTTAGACAAAGAAAAGGCGAGGAAAAAGAAGAGGAATTTATTCACCCCCCAATCATCCCGCACACCCCTCTCTTTATCCGCCTCTATATCTCGCGATCAACCACCTTTCTCCTTTTTCCTCCTTAACCCTCCTCTTTCCTGGACGTTTCCACCACTTCCTCGTCACTTGCCACCAGTGCTTTGTCCTTCAACCCCTACCACATTCCTCCCCTGCCCACCCTCCCCCTTTCCTTACCCACCACCCGTCACCCCATTTCCCGTACGGTGTACACTGATCTCCCCCCCCCGACAACTTTCCTCTCTTCCACCCTTTCCTTTTCCTTTCGTTTCCCCTCTCGCCCTAATCTTCCCTGTCCCGCCCCTCTTCCATTTCTTCAATCGACCCTTTTCCCCTTTCCTCCTGTCACTCCTTGTGTTCTCTTTCCCCAACAATAAGCTAGACTTGAGGAAAGCTTTTAGCTTTAACACTGCTTGTCAAACTCATGTAAATACCCTGCTAAAAACATCTCTACTATAATTTGGATTCCAATAAACTCCCACTGTAACTCAAACTTGTCAATAGTTCGCTGGTCCAATGAAGAAAACCAATAAAATGCCACTGTTAAGCTCTGGGATTAAAGAGATGTAAAAAAGAGGTGATGAGTCAAAAAGAGGTTATGAGTCAACACTAACTTTGTAAAATGGTATGCAAAGCATATTCACAATAGACAGAGATGGAATTAACAAATGCTGATATAGACAAAGAACAAACTGAAATTTGGATGAATGATCCGTTGATTTAGTTTTATCCCTTCTGAACCCACCTTCAAGGCATTTCTATTACTATTACAGTTTTCTCAAAGGTAACAATCTCAATTTCATAGATAAAATTATACAGAATCTTTGAAAAAGACTTTCCTTCATAAGAAAGAAAATAATTACTATCTGTGGAATTTGATAAAGATTAAATGGATCGACTCTATTTCATAAGTTAAATCCTTATTTTTACAAGACAATCATGCACTCACCTACTCATGTAAGAGTGGTCAATGGTGTTAACTATAATCTTGTCTCCTTCTACGATATGTTTCGGTACCTAGAAAAAAGGGGAAGATGTAAAGTAGAAAGTGAAGGACTTGCTCATCGACTTCAACTGTAATTAATACATATTGCTCGATATACATAATTGAGATTTGTCATAATGGACACTACATACTTGATCCAGTAGAAACCAAAGTATTCAGTCAGATCCAAATACTATGCAGTACATTTTTCAAAGGTAAGAGAGAGGTGGAAGAGACAGGAATGACACCTCCAAACTAAGAAAGATTTGATATTTGTTCTTTCATTTTTGTTTCTCCTGTAGTAGCTAGTGGGACGACGGAGCTTATGAAGATCCCCCCAGCCCCCAACAAAAAAAAAAACAAAAGTACAAAGAATGGCATCCATTAATAAGTGGTGGAAAACTTAACTTCTTCTTAAGCTAAATTTACCTGCACAGTAAGACAATATCCAACAAAAACCTTCTTATACCTGTCAACAAAAAGGTTTTGATTTATTTTCACGACAAGCAAATGGAACAGCTAAAACTTATTGCACATATGTGACTTTCAATCAGAACTCAAACTTTAGAGATGTTAATTCCAGGATTAATTTATTGTGACAAAATTTAAAGGAGTTTTTTCTTAATATATGACATACACATCACAAGTAAGAGAAATGAAACATAATGTGGGAGGCTGATGCCCTCATGGGAAATTTCGGATTTCAGCAAAAGTACATGTACTCGTGTGGAATTGGGCAGACGTTGCTTCTTCATATAAAGTTGTACATTGACTTCATTATAATCTATGAAGTGTGATATAAGATTTTATATTTTAGCACAATTCAGACATTTTATGTCACAAAAAAAAAGTGATCAATTATAAAAAAGAAAATGATAATTTAATTAGTTATTGCAGCAAAGAAGTTGAAGAAAACTAGCTAAACTTCCATGGAAAATATGTGGCTAGGTTTTTAAAAGGGAAATAAGAACATGCATACACTATACCCTCAAAAAATGTTAAGGCAGAAGGAAAAAAATGTAGAAAAGATTGTTACATTCCATAGAACATCAATAGGAGGTATCACAACTAGGCATAGACATACTACAATAAGACGGGAAAACTAAATATTTAATGACTTAATTCTTTCCCTACTGGTACCACTCCTGATTAGGATTTGAGCTGAAAAGAATACTGTCAAATAGGATGATCCCCAAGGATAAAGGCTAAATAGTTCTCCTTCATATCTCATTCTATAAGATGAATCCAATAATTACTTGCCGCTAAAATAAGCATAAATGCAGAGACAAAACCTCCGGTAAGTTGTGCAATCTTCAGAAAAAATAGTACCGATAGGTCTACCAAAACTTACCTCTTAAAACCACGCTAAATCTTTCCCATCCATAAATTGACGTTGGAATATACCACTACAACCAATCAGTCCCTTCCTGAACATTTTCATCGAAGTAGTAGAAATAGTACTATTTCAAGATGAAAGTTTTTTGTCAAGAACTTTTCATGTCTTTGTGCACAGGGCGTTGTAACATGGAAGCTACTAAAATAAATGCTTCAAAGGAACCAATACCATATTAAAAGTTTTACTTTAGGAGACTCAAGACTGAGGAAACATCATTGACATTGCTCATTTCACACCAAAATGCCAAAAGAGGACCGTATGCCACTCAATCCGAAATGGTTAGTTTACTTTCAAAGGATCGTAAACTATTCTACTTTCCAAAGTAACCCACAATTTATGCAGGGAACCGTGTCCCAACTCCCAAGTCTTCCATTTCTTGTGCACAGCCCTGAGATGGACCAGCCTGACATCACCTTCTCAACTGATCTTGGCAATGTCCATTTGACCTTAAGAACGTTGATATAGAACTTCCATAGCTGTGACTCCAAGGCGCAAAGTGTGAATAGGTGATTTCTTTTAATAATATTGATAAACAATAAATCCCCGAGAACCAACCACACACGGTTCGAAACTCTGGAGAATAAGCCTGCTCTGTTACCCTCCACCTAAATAGCAGGTTTTTTGTATGTGACAGGTAGGCCTGGGCGTTGAGCCAAGTCAAGTTTAACCGAGATTTGCCGAAGTGCAATCGAGCTTGAGCCACACCGAGCTTGAGCCAGGTCTTTAATGTGTAGTTTCACATAGTGCTACACTATAGAAAAACTATTTAATTCACAATAAGTGGATTGATTAAGAAACATTAAAGCATTACTAGTTTAAATGGGTATCCGAATTTATATATGATTGAATTATATACATTACCAGATCAAATGAAAATTGCCAACTTAATATTGAAGATACAATACAAATTTCAAACAGAAAAAAGTTAAAGCAACAATAAACTCAAAAATTTGTATGATATTAATTTCCTCTAAAAGTTTTGAATCTTAAATTTTAGACGCTAATATAACTCATTCCACCCATAAGTAACAACTTTTATAACAACAACATACCCAATGAAATTCAGGGTCTAGAGAGAATAAAGTATACGCAAACCTTACCACTACCTCGTAGAGGTAGAGAGGCTATTTCCAAAAGACCCTTAGCTCAAGTGCATCAAATTCAAGCAAAGAAGACGAAAGCATAGTTGTCAATAAAAAAAGAGTAAAGTCTACAAGAAAGTAACAATAACAACAACAAAATAGTGCGACAATCAAAATACAATAAACAACATATGAAAAGAACTACAAGTGTATGGCTAGTACTACGACATGCAATAACAAGCCTAGACCTACGCACGACAAGACAACACTCTACCCTACAAATCTTCTACCCTAATACGCAACCTCCACTCCTTCCTGTATAGCGTCATGTCCCTGGTACTATGAAGTTGCGTCATGTCCTATCTAATCACCTCTCCCTAATACTTTTTCAACCTACTTCTATCAAAAGAGTCAGAGTACCTCCTTTTCAAATCCCCAAACCATCGCAGTCTCACTTCCCTCATCTTGTCCTCCATAGAGACCACTTCCACCTTCTCCAGGATAACATCATTCCTATTCTTGTCAGCTCCTAGAATACCCACACATCCATTTCAATATACTTACCTCTGCAACATGCATCTTCTATTCATGTGAGTTCTTGACTGGCCAAGACTCCTTCCACTACAATAAGCACAGTCTAATCACCACTCTGCATAACTTAAATTTAAGTTTAAGCAGTACTTTTTTATCACAAAAGATTCTAGAGGCAAGCCTCAATTTCATCCATGTCGCCCCTATGCAATGTGTGAGATCATCATTGATGTCTCCACTACCCTCCAGTATGGACCCGAGATACTCAAAACTATCTCTCTTGCTAAGCGTTTCTCTTGTGCCACCCCCCCCCGCCTTCCCCTTGCGTGTTGCTTCTACCATTGAACCACTAAAATTTGTAATCAAAAATTCGTTTGTCGGCTCACATGACCCCTTTGGACTCCAAAACCTCTAGCCTAAACATTAACTTATTCCCATGACTCATTCAATAAAACAACTGCTGAGAAGAGAAGAAAGTATTGGATAAGTATGTCCTTCGTGAGAACAGGAAGAGGAAGAATAGAATCCTACGTGGGAAAGGGTTCCAAGGTAGTATCGAGAAAGAGGGGATCAAGGGAACAATTAAAGGACAATAGGCAAGAAGAGGCGGCCAAGAGAGGCGGCACACATGGTATAGATCATTGGTTGAAATATTTCAAGTCACCGGCTGTGTCAAATTCGATGGGAAGCCGGGTGGCCTAATTTGTGTCATCTTTCATTTCTGGAAAGGTGTTGGACAAAAGAACAAACACCGTCACGAGGCTCGGGGAGCTTAGGCGACCAAAACCCAACCAGACCCACCGAAAAATAACCCTCCATGCGCCCCCACGCTCCGATGGGGTGGGAATTTTTCTCCGGGGGTGGAGGCAGAGCTGCTATGAGCCGGCCGCGTGAGGTGATCATTTTTTTGAGCAATTTTCTTCTGTTGGGTCGCCCAATATTTTCAACCAGACCCTGGGCAATTTTCTCTAGATCCAATCACCTGAGTTAGGGTTCCTGTGATTTTCAGGCAGTTCCCGGCAAATTTCCGGCGAGATCATAACTTTTAGGCTACTATAGGTAGATTCGGGCAGTTTCCAGCAAGTTTCTTACTCTTTTCAAGCCAAAAAAATATAAAATAAAAAAATGAAAAAAAAAATAAAAAATAAATAATAAATAAATGTTCTTTTGGGGCAATCCACTCCGACAATTAAATTAATGGGAAGTTCAAACATTTAGACTTGGGCTATTTAGTTGTGGTGCAAGGGTCAAGGTGTCAAGGCTCATTAACCAAACAATCGGCTTGTGTCATAGATGAAAAGACAAAAGTTCTTAGGTGACGGGATTGGGGGTTTTGCAAAGCCAAAGAAAATGGAGAAAGTGGATGCCCAATTATGTAGGTCTTTGGCGCTCTATTAATTCTAAGTTGAGCCCTTGTTCTCCCATTCTTAAACAGTTTTTAGTTTGGAAAAGGCACGTGCATTATACACTAATGACGTATTCTCGATTCTATGGATGTGATATATCGGATGACAAACTTAAAAGGAAACAAGAATCCGATATGTTACCTTAATTGGGACCAAGTACAGGCAGTCATTGAGGAATTGAAACTTGATTGCCTATCACTACAAACGTGGAAACAGGAAAAGAACAAGAGCAACAGGCCAGACATGTTTCTAGTTCTTACACTTGTTGGACTTCCTACTGACCATAACTAACCAGATTCTAGCCAGTCCCTCAATTATGAATTATTCTCTCGTCTGCTTCGTCTTGCTGCACCTCCCAGTCACAAAGAAGTTTCATCACCCATTGTTGACTCCTCTATTCTCGCATCTCAAACCACAGAAAAGCGTACATACCAGTCTATGGAGAATCGTCGAGGGGGAGGGCATTTTGGGAAACCTCGATCCAAGTGTAGTCATTGTCATAAACCTGGACACACTCGTGACATATGTTATATTTTGCATGGTCCACCACCCAGTTATGATCCTTTTGTTTTAAACGAATATAATCAGTTCCTTCGAAATCGCGCAAGTAAACAGACATCTTCAACAGTAGCATATAGTGCTCAACCTAATCAACCATCCAATAATGCTCGTATTGCTCAGGAAGAATATGATAAGTTTCTTCACTATCGTGCAATAAGCAAACGTCTCCACATGTAGTTTCGGTTACATAATCTGATGTGTCTGTTGCGGGTAATTCTTTTGTTTGTGTGTCGCAATCTAGTACTCTAGGAACATGGGTCATGGACTCTGGGGTTTCTGATCATATCTCTGGTAATAAATCGCTTTTATCCGATACTGTTTATTCGCAATCTCTTCCATCTATTACTTTAGCCAATGCGAACAGACAAAACCAAAAGGGTTTGGAAAAGCCAAACCCCTATATTATATCACCTTAGACTCTGTTCTTTATGTCCCTGGTCTCCTTTTAATCTAGGATCTGTAGTCGTTTGACGAAAGCCCTACATTGTAGCATAACCTTTTTCAATGATTTTTTTCTCATGCAGGACCGCAATACGGGACAAATGATTGGAACAGGACATGAATCACAAGGCCTTTACTAACTTACCTCTTCAAACTCCTTAACAACATGCTCCGTTACAGATCCCCCAGATCTAATTCACAAACATTTGGGACATTCGAATCTATCCAAACTGCAAAAGATTGTGCCTAGTTTGTCTAGTTTATCTACATAAGATTGTGAGTCATGTCAACTTGGAAACACACTCCTGCTACGTTTTCTCATAGTACTAAGGGTCGTTCAGAGTATTTTCATTAATTCATTCTGATATTTGGGGTCCTAGTAGAGTCAGTTCCATCTTAGGATATCGTTATTTTGTTAGTTTCATTGATAATTTTTCAAGATGTACTTGGGTTTTTCAATGAAAGATCGTTCTGAGTTATTTTCTATTTTCAAAAGTTTCTTTGCTAAAATACAAAATCAGTTTGGGGTTTCTATTCATACTTTTCGTAGTGATAATGCCTTAGAATACATATCCTCTCAATTTTGGGAGTTTATGACTCACCAAGGCATTATTCTACAGACTACTTGTCCATACACCCCTCAAAAAAACGGTGTAGCTGAAAGAAAAAATGGGCATCTTATTGAGACCGCTCGTACTCTTCTCCTCGAATCCAATGTTCCGCTGCGTTTTTGGGGAGATGCAGTTCTTACGTCTTGTGATTTGATAAATATAATGCCTTCTTCTTTTATTCAGAATCAGATTCCACATTCCATATTGTTTCCTCAGTCACATCTCTAACCTATCCCCCCCTCATGTCTTTGGGAGCACATGCTTTGTTCAAAACTTAGCCCCAAGAAAAGATAAATTAGCTCCTCGTGCCCTCAAATGTCTTTCTTGGTTACTCTCGAGTCCAAAAAGGGTATCGATGTTATTCACATGATCTTCATCGATACCTTATGTCCGCTAATGTTACATTTTTTTAGTCTAAAGCCTTACTATACATCTTCTAATCATCCTGATGTATCTATGGTTTACCCATACCTCAAGTTTTACCTGTGCCAACCTTTGAGGAATCTACATGTACTTGTACATCTCCAGTTGTTGTGCCACCAATACTAACTTATCATCGTCGTCCACGTCCAACCCTAGTTCCAGATGATTCATGTCATGCGCCAGACCCTGCTCCTACTGCGTACTTGACTGCACCTAGCCCACCGCTTGCACTTCAAAAAGGTATGCGATCCAGTCGAAATATAACCCAAATTATACCTTCTTAAGTTATCATCGTCTATCATCACCCCATTATGCTGTTGTGTCATCTTTGTCCTCTATTTCCATTCCTAAGACTACAGGTGAAGCACTTTCTCATTCTGGATGGAGGCAGACTATGGTTGATGAGATATTTACTTTACATAAGAGTGGTACTTGTTAGCTTGTCTCCCTCCTGCAGGTAAATCTACTATTGGTTGTCGTTGGGTTTATGCAGTCACAATTGGTCCTGACGGTCAGGTTGATCGAATTAAGGCTCGCCTTGTTGCCAAAGGGTATACTCAGATATTTGGGCTAGAGTATAGTGACACTTTTGCTCATATGGATAAAATAGCATCTGTTCATCTTTTTTTGTCTATGGCTATTATTGTTTAGTCATTGGCCTCTTTATCAGTGGACATTAAGAAGGTTTTTCTCAATGGTGATCTTGAGGGAGAGTCTGTATATGTGTATGAGAGCAACCACATGGTTTTGTTGGATCAGGGGGAGTCTAGTTAGCCTTGTATGTCGATTGCGCCGAGGTGACTCATGGTCTGAAACAGGTCTCCTCGAGTTGTGATTTGGGGAAGTTCAGATCAGTAACTCAGGAGTTTGGCATGACTCGTAGGAAAAGATGTCACGTGTTTTATCGACATTCTCACCAAGTCGGATTTTTGTTGTATCTATTTGGTTGTTTACGTGATTGATATTTGTTCATCGATGGAATGATCAAGCTGGTATTCATCGATTTAAGGGCAACCATCCTTTAAGCACTTTCAGACTACAAGGCCTTGGCAGCAGATTGAAGTAATTTTTTTAAGTATTGAAGTTGCTCAGGTAGTGTATTCAACGCAGTATTGCTTAGACCAAATCTTGAGGAGACAGGAATAATTGGGATGTAGAACTATGGACATCCTATGGATCCCGAATGCTGTAAACTTCTTAACATTCTTCCGGGAAGGGGAGCCACTTGTAATCCTGAAAGGTATAGCGGCTGTGGAAAAAGTTGAATTATCTCACACTGACTAGAACTGACATCTCTTTTCCCCCGAGTGTTGTAAGTCAGTTTAGACTCCCTTGTGGATAATCATTGGGAAGCAGGTTGTTTGTATCGTGATTATATTAAAGTCAGCTCCCGATAAGGAACTATCTTTGGGATCAAGGCCATGAACATATCATTGGATAGACAGATGTGATTGGGCAGGTGATCCAACCTCAACAAATGGCGGAAATTCGGAGATATTGTGTTTTATTGAGTAATTTGGTGTCGTGGAAGAGTAAGAAACAGAATGTGGTTGCTCGATCTAGTGCATATCGAGCAATGGCTGACAGCAAACTTGTGAGCTAGTTTGGCTAAAACAGTGCCTGGGAGAAACTAAATTTGGCGAAAAGTTGATTAATGGAACTTGTGTGTGAAGAATCAAGCTGCTCTCATATAGCAATTCAAATCCAGTGTTCATGAAAGGACAAGCACATTGAGGATTTTGCTGTCACTTTGTAAGAGAAAGAAAAGTATTCTCGAGAGATGAGATATTGTTACAAAAATTTGTGGAAGTCAAAATGATCAGCTTGAATATATGTCACCAAGTCTCTCACATTGTTCCTCGTATTAATTTACATCTATAACAAGCTAGGTATATATGATTTGTATGCCACCAGCTTTGAGGGGGAGAAGTGTTAGAAAGAAAATAAGTATTTATAAGTATTTTCCTAGCGTAAAATGGGAAGGAATAAGAATCCTACTCGAAAAAGGGGGTTTCTTTTAATGTAGTGTCTCTATAATTAAGGTCTCAATGTAAACAATTTTAACTACCACAATTCAATAATTTCTTCCAAATATTTCCACCAAAAAACTATAACATCGCAAATAAAACATACACCATGGAACTACCTGGATAATGAGACCAGTCAAATCATTCATCCACAAGGCAAAGAGGAGGGCTAAGAACTGATCCACGATATAGTAGCCCATCTCAATTGGAAAGTTCTATGACTTTTCTCCCGCCATTCTAATTCGAGTCTTTGCTCCATCATACAGGACCTTTATCACCCTAATTTACACCATCTAGACACCCCTAGCCTCTAACTACCTCCCGAGAACATTCCTATGGACTGTTATAACTCATAAGCCTTTTCAAGGTCAAATGAACATCATATGTAGGTCCCATTTCCTTTCATATATTTCTCCACCAGTCTTCCTCCCCATAAGGTGGATGGCTTCAAACTCCCTAATATGAATCCAAATTGATTCTTCAAAATGGACACCCGTATCCTCACCCTTATTTGCACCATTTTCCCCCAAACCTTCATAATGTGGTTTAGCAATTTGATACCCCTTAATTATTACTCCTCCTTTTAAAAAAAATGACCTAGTTTGACTTGACACGCAGTATAAGAAAATAAAGAAGACTCTAAATCTTGTGGTTTTAAATGAAAGTTATGTCAAATGTACAAAATAAGCCTTTAATCTTGTGGCCTTAAACATGCCACGTGGAAAGTTGAAATTAAAATGTCACTAAAAAACGAAAAGAATGTCATTCTTTTTGAAACAAAAGGAGTTCAACTTTGGATATCACCCTTGTTCTTGTACAATAGAATCATTGTACTCCACCGTCATTCGTCAAACATTTTTGTCGTGTTAAAAATAACATCAAAAATATAGTCAACCACTCCATACATGCCTTGTATGTGCTCTACCAAAATTTCACCATAATCTCACCGTATCCGATTGCTCTTCCCTGCTCATCTTACTAATTGCACGTCTAACCTCCTTAACCTTAAAACACCTATGATACCTAATGTCCCAAAGTCTTTGAGAGTGCATCTATTTTCCCCAACACCTAGCCTTCCTCATCTTTGATGCACTTTACTAGATCCAAATCGCGAGCCTTTCTCTCTCTTACTTCTGCAAACCTATACAATTTGTATAAAAACTCCAATTATATCAGATTAATTAAAGTAGTGACGTACAAAATTAATTTTTTTAAATCCGTTTCAGTTTATTTGTCTTACTTTCTTTTTTAGTTCATTTAAAAAA
The DNA here is from genome assembly GCA_027704765.1 of Solanum habrochaites. Lineage (NCBI taxonomy): Eukaryota > Viridiplantae > Streptophyta > Magnoliopsida > Solanales > Solanaceae > Solanum > Solanum habrochaites. Next base: position 22,648 of record JAKWJA010000680.1, read on the forward strand.
GAATGTATCTATCCCTTTTTAGCACCTCTTTCATTCTAACTTTCTGCATGTCATGTTTTAGACTACAAGACTAAAGCACGTATTGGTACATTATATATATCTTTAGTTAAAAACCATAAGATACAAGTCTTTTTTTAGTTAATTAAACTTCATACAAAGTATAAACTAGCTAGACAAACAAATTGAAATGGAGGGAGTATGATAAATAATAATAATTGAATTGACATATTAGAACATATAGCTTGTTTGGTTAAAGCTTATGGAAATTATAAGAGCTTATAATTTCTTAAAAAAAGTTTCTTTTAGGAAGATAAGATGTTTGGCTAGCTTTAGGAAAAAAATAAGCATTTTTTAGCTGATGTTTGGCTAAGCTTTTAAGAAAAAAAGTGTTTTTCAATAGTAAAAGAAGTTGAAAAAAGTTAATTTTCCCTAGAAGCGTTTTTGGAACCGTAAACAAGCATAAATTGTTGACTTCATGTTGAAAAAAATGCTTTTGAAATTGATTAGCTAAACACAATTACTTTTTCGTAAAGCCCTTCTGACAAAAGAGCACATCTCAAAATAAACAAATTTCGAAAGATTGGACAAATAATCTATAAAATAAGCTTAATGGATGAGATCCAACATTACATGACTAAAACTAGTCAACCGAGTTGAGTCAAGCCAGCTCAACCGAGTAAGAGCTTCACCCAGCATAACTTTAAAGAAAATCTAGTCGTACCAACATTTGATTGAAACCAACACGATCCATGAGTAGGTGTGACTTGTTGTCTCGGCCTAGTGGAAGGGTTTGAATGGATGAGCTATGTTGCTCGGACTCTTCAAAAATGCCAACGGGTGCGTGTCGGGTTCGCCAAAAGTGGGTGACTTTTTTCGAACAAAGATCTGACAACGGTGCCGTCCATCATAATGGAGATCGGCCCGCCACTAAGTGGACAAGTAGGTGGTTGACATCCTCAGATTCAATTACACACATGACAGTAGCATTTCACTCAACTATAGTTGTCTTCGAAGACTAAAAATTCCATAAGACAATCTAGCAAAAATGAGAAACCTTAATATGTCGTTGCTTCTTCAAATCTCCCTCCGAGGCCAATAGGGAGTTAACGTTCTCAGTGGAAATAAAAATTATTATAAAAGCTACCAGTAAAAGCTCGACTTTATAATGCTTCCACATTAGAGAATTAGTGTGTTCATTTGTACAATCTCCACGTTGTAGTAATTATCCTGATTTTCCACCCCACCTTCCTTTGAAGAACATCAAGTTTCTAAAGTAAAGATGTAGTGGTCCTGCAACTCTCTGTCTATAAATTTGTTGTAGTCGCAGCCATCTGATTGTTACCACAGAAAGTACACAAAGGCTCCTCCTATGGCCGTTCTATGAACTTCGGAGAGAGTTTCATGAAAACTGTCTTGATCGTTAGATATCATCAAGAAAGAAATAGGAAGAAGTGTTATCGAATGCTTCCTGCAATTCTTTCTAGTATGGGATGAGTAAAGAATCAAGCTACAAGTCTCGATCTATATGCCTTATTAATCGACTTTCGATTTGATCCTTCGATAATGAGATAGCAAAGAAGGGTAGGGTTTCGTGTTTAGGATTTTTACTTCCACATCCCAGTCTCCTGAAGTTACCACCGCCTAGCGTATTGAAATTCCCGATCCGAGGCGAAGGCGGAATGGAAAAAACACACCTTCCAAGCGTGCGAGGGTAGAGCTGAGCTGGCGAAAGGAATCGCAGCGAGTAGATTCATGGAGAATAAAGAAAGGATCCGCATTCGAGCGCGTCATCCTTCGGGTCGTGGACACAGGAGATTCTCACCTCCTAAGAGTATAAAGAAGTAGAGTGTCAACCAACAAACTGATCCATGGTTTTTAGATTTATGCTATAAGGTACTGGGAACATGTTCTTGATAGGCATTCCAGCCATCATGTCAAACCCTAGTTTAGCTTGTTTTCTTTCTGCTAATTCCTCCCACAAACTTCTAGTGTGATGCCATACACACACCCATAGTTCATGTTTATATAAAAGATGCACCATTCATTCTTTAAGAGCAACATCTCTCCATTAGTACTTCTGTCCATTAAACTCCATGAAACTGATCACATCTCCATAACCATTTGCACAGTCTTTTCTTATGATGCCCTTTTACCTTACCTTATTAAAGAGAAGAACAGGCTTTTCTTATGCCCTTTCAGATCATTCACCCTCATTCCTCCTTCTCATAGTAAACTATTTACTTTATCATAAAAAGGGCTTTCATAAAATCAATTGACACATTATATATGTACAAGATTGATTATACCTACTTGAAATCCAATAATTCCAATTGCCAATGAATATGATGTTTTTATGCACCAAATCACACGCAATCTATATGAATTTTCTCTATTGTAACATTTTCGTAGTGGAAAAGTAGAACAACGGATAAGAATTTCATGTAGGTGACATGTGCCTTCCCTATTTGAAATTCTAAAAGCTAAATCCCCATCCTCCTTAGCAAAATTATACTTCTCTAGATAAAGTACCATATTTTAAAAGGCTTTCATGACTTCTATCTTTAACTAAATAATAGAAAGACTTGATTGACATTTTTCCATGAGAAGATTTAATTGTTAAAAGGATCTTACAAGTTTTGGATACACACATAAGTAACTGCATAAAATAATATTAAAACATATCAATATAATGTGCATATTAAGTAAATAAAAATCATAAAGTAGATGATATACATAAGAATACCTTGAAGGTAGACATAACATTCACCAAACAAGTGTTTTGGCACATCTAGTTGCTCATAGGTCTCAGGCCTGCATAGGATTGAAAAATATGAAGAATGGACCGAGATATAGCTTTACTGATATGCATGTGTCTGAACATGTCCCTATGTACCGAAATCACGCAAAAATCGGGACTCACTACTTATACTTATCTCCATTAGGTCACATTTTTCCGTTTCCTTCCTCATCTTGTATAAGATACGTAACTCTTTTCTTTTTTTCTCTTTTCTTTCTGCAACAAATACTCTTGCACACCAAACACCAATAAGGCCAATAGAACTGGACCACTCATCCAAAACAAAGACTTGGATGGAGTTTAGATGACTATATAACCCAATTACAGAAGTGGCCTCATGCAACTCAAGTTGTCATCTTCAATGAATGATTTCACTAAGGAAAGTTTTTCTTTTCATTCACAAAAGGGTCCCCCCAGCCTTTAAGTGACTTTAACTTCTTGACGCAAAGAAACCAGCTAGTACACGCCACATGAATCCTATTATCCTACATTCAAAACCAATATGTATGTGCTCTTATAATGTCCTATAATGAAACTTAGGAGAAAATGTTTTAAATGTAAAAAAAGTTGAATGGATGATATGACATATTCGTGTTCACCTCATTTATAATCTGCTAAAGACAAGTTGACAAACATAACTGTCAAATTAGAGCCTGTTTGGATGCGCTTATAGTTTTTTTGCTTATAACAAGTGCTTAACAACACCTTTTTATTTTACCCAAACAAAGGTGTTTAAAGACTACTCATTTTGTAGAAAAACACTTAAAATAAGTCAATCCAAACAGCCTCTTAATATACAGCAAAAACACTTAACTTTTAGTGCGTACCTCTCAAGGGATGAAGATGTGTGTAACCCTCCAATTCTATAAAAACAATCACATGCCAGTTTACTCTCACAAGTGGGTTGGGGAGAGGGGTGTATGCAACCTTACTGCTATCATTGTGGGTAGACAGGTTGTTTTCGATAGACCAACGACTTAAGAAAAATCGTGTTTTAAACGTTCAGCAAAAAATGTATGGTCAAGCTACACAAGACATACTAAAGAAAGTAGAGTTATTGACATTAGAAATAGTATTGATACCCAAAGAAACAGGAACAACCAAAGTAATTAACTTGATGAATAAACTAATGCTAGCATAATAATAATAATATTAGTAAGGGAGCAAATAGTTGCTCCAAACTAGGCACCTGTTCTACCACTGAAAAAAGAGAAATTGCTCAACTACCTACTAATTGTCTACAATAATCCTCGACCTCCATGTTCTCCTATCTAAGGTCATGCCGTCGATAAGTTGAAGTTATGTTCTATCATGTTTACTCACCTCTCTCCAATACTTCCTCGGAATATCTCAGGCTAATCTCTGTCAACCTCTCACACCTTCTAAACGAGAGTGTTCTTGACTGGCCAACACTCCATCCTATACAACATAGTTGAACTAACAATCATTTTATAGACTAACTACATTAAGGCTCTGAACTTTCTTATATCACATAGGACACGATGTGAGTCTCCTTTCATTCATCCACCCTTTCTTCAACATGAACTGGCAACATCTCCTTCGCTCTCCCCTATTCCTTAGATTATTATACGCCGTATATTGAATCATATAACTCTTTGGTCAGCTTCTAAAATCACTTATTTTGGAGAGTGTTTTCAAAAAAATAATTTGAGTAGAATTACTTTGTGTTGCTTAATTAATTTACAAAAGCACTTCTGAGCAACAATTAATGTTTGACCAAGCTTTTAAATAGTGCTTCTAAGTGTATTTTCTCAAAAGTATTTTTTTAAAAAGTAATTTCGGAGAAAAGATACCTTTATAGCTTCTGAAAAAAAGTTTATGCTACTTCCCAAAAGCACTTATTTTCTCCCCAAAGTTTGGAAAACACCACACTTTTCTTAAAATAAGTACTTTTTGAAAGAAAAACGCTTTTAGCCTCCCAAACACTTGGTTAAAAAGGATATTATGCTCTTGGGATGACTTGTGTACCAATCCTCACTTCCCTATCCACCGCCTATCACATGTCACTAAACTTGCACTTTATTAGTATGTTTTAGTCTTGCTCGGCTTGAAGCCTTCAGACTCTAGGGTATGTCGCCAAACCTCTGATCTATCATCAACTCCACCAAATGCCTCGTCAATCAATATTATATCGTCCGCAAATAACATACACCATGGTAAGCCTCCAATTCTATAGCCCAAAAGACATTGCGAGCTTAACCCATGAGTTGATCAAATTATTTCCTTCATTGAGCTTAAGTTCACAGAATGAAATGCAAAAGCCTTCAATAACATGACACATAGTCCTTGAAAAAAAGATGTGTGATATTTTGCATGAAATGAGTTACACAACAAATATGATGGATTGCGACTAGAGATGTGGAATGCATACTATCAACAGTTTCATCCGTACGAAATCTTTCATTGGACTTGCTTCCACTATCAACATCACGAAGTTCCACCTAATATGATTGGCAAAAGATAAAGTTAAGGAAATAATAAGATGATTTACACATTCTTTTCAAAGAAAAGAGAGAACAAAAAAAGATATTAACATTATAACAATAGTTACTGTCTTGAATGATTAGCAAATGTTAGGAAGTTGAGAATCATAAGTAAGCAACTTAGATAAAGTTTCAGAACGACAAAGAACAAGAAATTAAATCCCAACTGAGTCATAATTCTATAAACCCACAGTTGTATCAAGATTTTGATGACTTCAACATTCAAAACCAAAGTATTGTTATCAAACAAGAGTACTCATCACTTACATTTGAGGTTGACTATAAATCATAGGAAGCGACTAGGGTTCTGTCTGTATTTTCCCAAATAAGGTGAGCATACTGAGTTTCCGGCTGTTCTTTTATAAGATAATGATACTAAGCTACTGGCTGTTGTTTTTATAAGGTAAAGATACTAAGCTTCTGGCTGTTGTTACTTGTTAACCACTGATTCTAAGACTAATGTCAGTGAAATAGTGATACTTCATGTTCTACGGATTCGTTTTTTGATTGCATAATAGATATGCTAAAACTTCTGTTATTATTCTCAAGCAGAAAGGCAAATTCTCCATCCTGAAGACCAGTAACGCTGAATACTGGAAGCCACATCCAATAGAGTTGGATTAGATGGTGAGATTTTTGGGATTTACAAATGGTATGCTGCTGACTAGGGGATTTACAACATCAAATTCAAAATTATCGACATGCGTGACTGGACAAGTTTGATCCATAATCACTTGTAGTTTGCATTTTTTGGACTAGTGGAGTCCCCCAAAAAATAGAACATAAAAGATATTATGAGAAACCCGAATCACAAGTTCTGCCACGATAAAGATAAGGTAGGACAGCTTCAAACATTGATCCATGATAAATTCTTATCTACAGTTCAAGGAAAGTAACTATTGGCTTAAGATCGGAAACAAAAAACTGTATGTGCCATGAACCTTAATTTCAAAGAAGGTAACACAGATAGCCTTCAAACTGCATAACCAAGTGGCCACTGAACAGCACAAAATTGGAAAACTCTAGGAAATAAGGAAAAAAAGTGCCCTTCTAGAAAATCTTCCATACCCTGCCGCCCTAAAGACGCGTTCAAATGCTATGTGCTTAGCAGGAAACTAGAAACAACAAATGAATCCAGGTTAGCATCTACGTTTGGTTCTAAGTTATAACCTATAAAAAAAATGTCGAATATACATATCAACTTGTGGTTCGAGCTTGGCTAGAGATCACTCGCTGCAATCAATGTTGTCCAGATGGATGCATCAAATGGAAGCAAAGGAAACCAAGTCAGAGTGGTGAAAGGTAAATATGAGTGAAGGTATGTACTTTACAATAGGAAGAAGCTAAAATTATAAAGGGTGCCAAATGCTCATTTGATATTGCAGTAATTTGACACTATCCTAGAAATTAAGCTCCCAGGCACAGTTCACAAAAACCCTCTCTCTCCTACTTCCTAGGAGGGAAAAACACTCTCTTTCCGGTAGTCTTTTGCCGGGGAACTACCACCTTTCCTTCACATCAACTGAGGCTAACCACCTTCTGTGTACCTCAAAGCTCTTTACTTTCCTCTATAATCCTTCTATAAAACATGGGGATATAGACTAATACTCAATCAAGGATTTTTTCAAATCTTACGCATTCCTCATATGGACCTTTCCAATCATGTTTTTCTGGTATTACTGGGTATGAAACAAGCATAAAGAAGATGAGTAGGATTACACTTAGTGCGAAGGTGGATGGAATGGACATGCTTCATCATTCTTAGGGAAGCCTCATCTGACCAGAAAAATTTAGTGAGAAGATGGCGATACCAGGACCAGGCAGCAGAATTTTTTTGGTACTAGGAAATATCTGCTCATCAGGAGACATGACCTTCTGTCACTAAAGGGAAAAGACAGAATCACTATCATAGTACCTGAATTAGACTTAATGTTGGTGGAGTTGGCTTTAATGTTAAGATACAGCTTTAGATTCATACCACAGAGTAGTTGAAGATCAAGCAGTCCCAAAAATGTGACAGAAATGTCCCTTTTGCAAAGTGGTTTTGAGGGCCAGTAAATGGGCAGAGTAGCACTATGCGGCCACCACAGCTAAGGACAAATACGAATCCGAGGCAATTGTTCAAAAGAGAGAAAAGGTCTTTCTGGGAATGTGCATTGTCGGATTCTTTGCAAAAAAAATGCGAAAGGCTACCTTATCTGATGTTAGACATGGTCTACAACAGTGTGGAAGAAGGCTTTTGGAGTCTATATATGAGATAAGGGTAGACACTTTCATTCGAGTTCCCCAACAGATATATGGCGGAACAAATCCTTCCGGGAGACACTGATTTGGAAAGAGGAACAAAATAAAATTAAGAGTGGGAATCCATCGTGAGTTGTGAACCAACTACATACAAACCCAAATCCACTTGGATTAAGGGTTTGGGTTCCCTTGCTTTATGGACGGACGCGACCTTCAAAGAGATCGGCGAATCTGCGTTGGATAATGGTTTTGATGACGGAGGAGGAGACAGAACTAGAAACCATCTCAAATGGGCAAGGATCGAAATACAAGGTGATTGGTCCGTGAGCATCCAAGTGAGTCTCTATTTCCAGAGATGGAGCCATATGCATATCCAATCTGGGCAACGAGAGGAAAACCCGATTTGATTTACCATCGGAAAGACATAAACAACCACCGGAGAAGATCAACTGAAGATAACAAGCGGATAAATAGATCTCCAACCATCTATATCCGAGAAAGAGCGAATACAGGTTGTTGATGTTGATGGCAGCAGTGGGAAAATCCACCGTTGGAGTCGGTTGTTCCAATTTTTAAAACCAAAGTACAACGTGCTAGGCATGTGCAGATCTTTAAAAATAAAGATTCGGACAGTAGGTCAACTGGGCCGGATCAGGCGACTTACTTTGTTATAACTTAAGCCAGCATCCCAAATTCTGACTTTCAAGAGGTGGTAATAGATTAATCCTCTGCAAAATTACTCATTCGTATGGAACTGGAAGGAAAACGCCAATTTTCTCTACAGAATTTTTTGGGACCCAGTCCGAGAAGAAGATTCGAAGAAGGAAAAGAAGTAGGAATTCCTGTTTACATTACCCATTAACGCGTAAACACATGCATCATAGTGGGGGATAACCATTGCCAAACGAAAACGATCCACAGACAAAAAATCTGGAGCATTTTAATTCTGGAGAAATTTGGGATTACAACAACGGAGATTGAAACCAGACGTCCCAAGTACTAACATGATCCAGAACGGATGGCACAACATGGGTACAACAAAATCTTCTTACCTTCACAAGATGTTTTGGAGTAATATTTTTCAGGGGCTTGAAGATGAAGCACTTGAGTTGCTTAAGCAGGTGAATGCAAGCATATTGTGCCCGAAGAATGGAGCAAACATTAGAAGTTAAAGAGCAAAAGCATAAAGGTACACAAATAGTTAAAAAAATTTGATAACTTTTGATGTCCAAATTCAAAAGCAATGGTGATAGAAGAATGGGAATGGAAATCAACATACTAACTCCATGAGATAAAACTAATCTCTTGGAATGTTAGGGGATAATTGAACAGGGAAAAAGAAGGGGTGGTAATGAACATGTTGCAAGGACTGGAAGGAGACATTGTTCTGCTCCCGGAACTAAATTCAGAAGGCGTATGTACTTGACTTTAGTTAACACTAAATTTGGGCAGGGAATATGGATTAAATATGCTTGTTTAGAGGCCATTGGAACTAGAGGAGGAATCCTTGTGTTATGGGGATTCCAAGAATGTGGGAGGGTGAAATTATTCAAGTTGGAGCTGTAACTCTCTCTTGTAACATCAAAGCCTCCGACCAGCAATTTTTGAATGTCATATACCGGAGTGTATGCTCTGAATAGTAAAAGTGGAGAGGAGGTTATATGGAATCCTCTGGCTTTTTGGGATGTGGTAGAGGGCTTGATGGATTGTCCATGGGCCTGTTTTTGGTGACCTTTAATGTCTGTAGATTTCCTTACTCAAAAAAAAAGGATGCAACAGGTTTAAACTCAAAATGCCAGTTCTCAGAATCCATTGAAGACGTGGCCCTCATTGATCTGCAATTCAGTGGCGGAAGGTATAATTGGGTACAAATGGGTGATAACCATATCAAAGCATCCATGAGATAGACAGGATATGGTTTCATCAACTGAATGACTATCTTTCAACCAACATAAAGCAAACTACTATGCAAAGAGTGACTTCTTATCATGTTCCTATAGCGTTGCATGTGGACACTGGGAACATCTAATCCTATTTTACGAAGTTCCGAAAATTTGCTGACCCAAATGATTTGTTTGAAGAATCAGGTTTTGGGGTGGATGATTTTGAATTCAAAGGAAACCAGATTACATCTTAGCAATGCAAACTCAAAGCCCTCAAAGAGAATTGAAAGAATGGAGCAGAAATTGAACAAGGTAAACCTTAAATTGCAAAAGACAACCTTCTCAATCAGAAATGGCTGAGTTAGAATCACATCAGAGCAACAGATGTTTTTACTGAGCAGGGAGATAGAAAAAAAAAAAGCCACACTTTTCCAATAGGAGTACGAGGGGGTAGTTGAAGAATGAGGAAGTAGGGCCTTATACAGAATCAAGGGCTTTGGTGTCCTCAAGGAGGGGATAGGAAATACAAAGTTTTTCCACCATACAGCTAATGCCCACAGATTGCAACAGTATTGATCACTGGAAAGTTAAGGGAAAGACTATAACAAATCCAGACAGAACTAAAGAAGAAATTATTGTCTTTGTACAAAAAATTTTATATCGAACCTCTGGAAATATCAGCAACCATCATACCATTACCGAGGGTGAAACTGAAGCAATTGCCGGCAGATTTTGAGGAACAAGAGTACTTGGTGTTTTAAAAAAGTGTGCTATAGACAAAGCCCCCCTGTACTGACTGATACACTTGGGAGATCATTAATCATGACATTAATGGGGGCTTTCCTTCCACAAATTTTCACTCAACGGATATTTTGAAAAGAGCTATAATACAACCTACATATCACCTGCTTCCAAGAAGATAAGAGTGAAGGAACTCAAGGCTTCACCCCCATCATCTTAATTGGAAGCTTCTATAAGCTAATGTCCAAGGTTTTGACATAAAAGGTTTGAAGATAGTTTTGGAAAGTTGGTAAAAAACAACATATGGCTTTTAATCAGTTGGCCGACAGATCAATGGTGCAGGTTTTCATCATTGCTAAAAAAGCAATTGATTCCTAGAGTTCCTAGAAGAAACCACCTGGTATACTATGCAAACTGATCTTGAAAAACATATGACCATTTGGAATTGGGATTTCACTCTAGTTATGCTGACACATGGGATTTGGTACAGATGGACTCGGTCGGATCAAGTTTTTTGATATTGCAACTGTTTAATTTTTAGTACTCATCATGGTCTTTTGAAGGTTTTGTTCAACGCACACAGAGGAGTCAGGAAAGGGTATCCCTTATCATCCCTTCTTGTTTCATCATAGCTATGGAGGGGCTTAACAATATGTTGAAGATAGCCAAGACAACTGACTGAAGAATACAAGGGATTTGGAAGTCATTAAGGTTGTTGGGAATAGCAATGGAGATCACACCCTACAGTATGTTGATGAACACTGAATTGTGTGGGGCTGAGGAGAGCAATTGCGATTTTGAGACTTCTACTGTCTACTTTGAAGCCATATTTTGGACTACATATAACTGGAACAAAAGCCCATTTGGTATCCAATTAATGTGGTTCCCGTATATGAACACCTCTCATCACTCACAAACCGGCTTGGGAGGAGTGATAGGTACTCTGCCATAGTATACTTGGGCATCGCCTTTGGGGGCAAAGTTGGAGCCATAGACATTTTTGGAACCCTAATATTGGAGATATTGAAAAGAAACTAGCCATATGGATATCACAAATACCCTCTCCTTGGGAGGTAGATTTAACACGTGATAAACTCTGTTCTGGGATGCTCTACTACATTATATGCTATCTATCTTCCTATTCCCCAAATCAGAGTTCAGAGGTGGACACAATTATAAGAAATTTTCTTTTGTGGCAAATGAATACGGGAAGAATACGGCTTTCACATACTCAAGGGAAGAACATCATCAAAGTAAGATGCAAGGTGATAGGATCAAGAATCTCCAAAACCAAAGCAAAGCCTTAAGGTGAAATTTTTATGGAGTCCAATCAGGAGGACCAATCACTATGGTATAGGGTGATCAACCACAAGTATGTAGCTAATAAATGGGTAACCAAAGAGGTAAATCCCCCTATGGGATTAGCCTTTGGAAATCCAGCCGAATATTTTTGGCCCTTTCTCAATAATCAGTCAACTGTCAAGGTCACAATGGTAGAAAAACCAGTTTCTGGTTTGATACATGGTCGGGTGGTACGAGCCTCAAAGAACGTTTCCTTGACATATTTACACTGGCTCAACACCACAAGAAGATTGTCCCTATATGGTGTACACACAAGCTCTGATTCTGAGTTGCAAAGAATCTGAATGGACTGAAAATTCCAAATACTTGACTTGCTTTTACGGTTTTTGAGAGTTTTCAAGGTAATAAAGACAAAAGGCGAGGATTTTGAAATGGTGGCGCGGTGGCCCAACAAAAGGTCGTTTCCAAAGTGAAAGAAAGGATACTGAACGATAGTATTGGTGGCATTCAGACTTCAAATGGCCTTGGAAGCAAATTTGGTGGAGATCAAAGTCCACACAATGTGGCATTCTTTACATGGCACATCCACGGAGGCAGTCTTGACATTGGATATGTGCCCAAGAGAGTAATCATCTATATGCAATAATGTTCCTTGTGTGGGAAGGAAGGAAAGGAGGGATGGTAAGTATAGAAGGGGGTTAATAGAGGAGGAAGCTAATGTATATGAGACAGTGAGACATCTCCTTCTTACATTGCAAACTCTTATTGGGCTACTGTGGAAGATTTTCCTTAATCTCAGAGGCATATCTTGATTGTATTCCTAGCACGATGATTGAGACTCTATTAGGTTGGGAAGAATTGGCTGGAGTTGGGCTACAAACAAGAAAGATGGTGGATGATCCCTGCTAGTAGTTTGGTGGGACTATATGGAGGGAGAGAAACAGAGAGCGTTTTTGAAAATAGGAACAACAACCGCCGGTACTCCAATGAAACGGATTCAATCATAGATGTTTTAGTTTTAGGATACATTTAGATTTGGGGGGTTCAATTTTGGATATTTATACTTACTTTCTGCTTTTGTAAATATTGTTTTTTTCAGTACTACCTAGTCTATGTGAAATACAATGTTACAGTTTCAAAAAAAAAAACAAAAAAAATGCTCATTTGATACTATTTTTGCAAACTTATGTACAATGAGTAACTAAACTTATTCATTATTTGAAATTAAGATCCTTATACTTTTAACTTTTACACAAGGAATAAGTGATTATATACTGTCACATAATCCGCAATAAGATTAGTATAGGAGTAGAGTAGAGGAGGAAGAAGCAGGACTAGTGGAGAGGACCGGTAGAAAAGGAACGGGGGTAGAAGCATGTGGGGAGATGGTTAAGATCCCCTACATTTCCTGCCTTTAGGGTGCCCCTATTCTTTTCTTTCCCTCCCCTCAGTCTCATAAATGAAGCTAATTAACTTATAGACAGAATTGCAAACATAAGAAAGTGACCTAATTTGCATAAGATGGATAACAACCTGTAATAATAGCTCCTCCTCTTCCTTGGGTTGTGTGTTGTGCCTTTACCACCTAATGATTAATTAATTTCATGAAAATAATTGTCTTTTACTTCACTACAAGAAAGCAAAAATTGCATAAAAGGAAGGAGAGAAAAAAGATAGTAATATGCATAAACTAACCTGATAAATCCTTCCTGGTGAAATCAATAGTCAAAAGAACAACACATCATTATTAGTCTATGTGTACATAGACATATACAAAGCCATAGATCAGAAATGTTGGCAAGCTAACCTTTTTTTTCAATCACGTTTCCTGGCTTCAACTACACCAAAATAATATGATTGTGAGCATTTAATAATGAAAAAAGCAGAACCTACATAAACTTCTATGTTAGCCAGCTCGTATATTAGCTTCATTCAAGCTTAAGAACACATCAGAATAAATTATTAGGCATTTGGACATAGATTCCAAATACTTTTCACTTTTTTCTAGAATTCATAGAATTGTGTTTGGTTATACTTTTTGCATAGAATATTTGAAACCATGTTCATGCTTGGACGTTCTTAAATACAATTTCAAAAGTAAATATGAGTTTGAAAATAGGTTATAAGTTCTTTTCGCAGTTGGCAAAAAGAAAACTTCCAATATAGGATTGAAATCTTTTATAGCAAACAACAAATTTTTAGAAATAAATTGAAAAATTATTCCAGAAAAATGTAATAATGGCCAAATTGGTTATTAATTACTTAATCAATCTTAATCTGGGTTGAGCTTGGTGTTTGAATTCCTACTTTAGGCTTGTGCCTGGATGAACTACTATTCATAAAGCAGCCCCGAATTATTATCTTCGTGGAGGAAGATTGGAAATTTATTCCACTATGAACATTCGTTACTGTTAATTACCAATCGCTAAAACATTAAAATCAAAGTCGTGGAGAGGATAACTTACATCTGCACCGCGAGATTTGGCACCGCAGAGTTGAGTGGCGGACCAAGGCGAAGCAAATAGAAAATCCCGAGATTCGCGATACGACGATTTGGACTGAATGTAAGTGGAAAGAGGTCTTGAAATCTTTGTGGAAGAAGTTCTCTTCAAATCCCAGAGAGCTCGGGAAAGTCTCTTCATAACAACTCGCATCTTTCTTTTTCTGGTGGCTTGGCTTTGGGTAATAGGAACTCGAGAAAATTAAGGGAAAGTTGTCAAATAAGTCTGCTTTTTGTTTTTGGTGACAGATTGATTTATCATTTTTAAAAGAAAATTAGTCAATTAAAAAAAATTATTTTGAGAAAATATGTATGTATTATTATCATTTAGTGAAAAGTCATTTTTTATTGCTGTTATTATTTTTTTTTTGGCTATTTTATTGATAGGATTTAGAAATATAGGGTTTACTACGCAGAGGCGCGAGTGAAAGGGGATAGGAGATAGGGGGAAGAAAGATACTGAGGAGAGCAGAAGAAGTGGCGGGATAAAGGGAGAGAAGGCAGAAAGAGGTTGGGAGAAGTCAGGAATGTAGGTGCTGATAGCAATAGAAAAACTGAGCAGGGGGGAGACAGGATTATGGAGAAGGAGGAGAGGGAAGGGGGGGGGGGGGGATCGGTGGGAAATGGATAAGGTCGAAGTGACAAACGAGAGTAAAGGGCCGTAGAAAGGAGCGTTGGGTGGACGAAGACGGGTTGAAGGAGGTGGTAGGGATGGATGGAGCGGGGTGACATTGGAGGGGTGGATGAATGAGGTTACGGGAAGTGAGATCGCGCGGGTGGAGAGAGCTGGGAAAGGAGGCAGAATGCAAAAGAAACAATAAGAAAATCACGGTGGTAGAGGGAGCGTCTGAAATATATTTCATTTGTTCAATAATTTTAGCGTATCTTGTCACAATTTTAGTGATAGGTTGGTCATCTGTTGCCAAATAAGATTCAATCAAATGTTGCAATAATCTATACAGATGTTGTCAACATATGACGCCATCTGTTGCTACATAGATGTATATGTGTGCGCAACAAACAGCAGGTACATATTGTGCAACATAATGTTAATTTATAACAACAGACTATCCATCGGCTTTGCAACATAACTACTATTATTATTTTTATAATGAAATTGTAAAAAAATCTAAATATTTTGTTATTTACCTGTAGTGAAATGGACAAAAGTTTCATCCAGGCATCACTTCAATCTTCTAACCTGAAATGCCTCTTTTTGTCCATGGCGAAATAATGTGAGCAGACAATGATTATTTTATTAGTCGTGTGTTATTAAAAAACTCACTGTAATTTAAGGAAATATCTCATAATATTGAATGTGGCAAGATCCAGAAACTTACCACATTTGAAATGTAGGAGGTTGAAAAATTTATTGCTCAACACTTCTTCTACGATTATTGAGAGAAAGAAAAGAGAAGAAGACAAAGGAGGAGAAGGAGAAAGGGAATAAGGCCAAGGAGAAAAAGAGAAGAAATGCAAGGAGGAGAAGGAGAGGAAGAAGAAGGCAAATGAGAGACGGAGAGGGAGGAAGAAGCCCAAATAGGAGAAAGGAGAAGAAGAAAGAAGAAGGTCAAAGGAGATGGCGAAGGAGAAGGTGAAGGGCAAAAGAAAAAGCGAAAGCGAAAAGAAAGGGAATAAAGTCGAAGTTGTCATTTGTGGATGTGAATTGACCGATATACATTGAAGTTTCAACATTGACGGCGAACGGTCCAACGGAACTAATGACGTCCTTCTCAACAATGGATACAGGAAGGTCTTTACAAGCATCATGCAAAAAAGTAAGTAAAATGCTAAGGTCGTTCAACTATTATTTCGGAATTTCTTCTAGTTGGCCAATGAATACTGAGTTATAATGATACACAATGCAGAGGAAACAGGAAGGATCACTACTACTTAGCAATTTGCTCAAAACTTGAATTTGACCAACTTGATTTAGTAAGTTTGCATTTCCAATGAATAGTACTAGTTCTTAACTTACGTAAGTCTCAACCTACTATATTGTGGAATGATGAGGTAAATTTATGTCCACTTTTACTTTAAATTGGTTTAATGCTAAATGAATATATACAATTAAATTGATACACTTGAGTTTAATCGATGATTATTGTGGGATGTCATTATTTTTTAACTATTTGGTTAAGAAGTCGAAGGCCGCAGATTCATTCCTAAACTACAAAGTATCATACCCACTCACTATTGTTTTTTCACAAACATACATTGACATTTTAGTGATATGAGGATAAAATCATTGACATAATGAAAGTGTATGCTATACCTTTTGGATGCCTTGGCACTTGACGGATGATGTTTTATGTCCCGTAAATAGTAATAGGGAATTCCGTTGGGTCCCTTGGCAGTCGTTGAATTGTAAGGAACGGTGTATAAAAGTGTATTATTTCATTCCCAAATGAGTCTAATAGAAAACTATCCCCGAAATTAAAAAGATTGCTACAATGTTTGCCCCAAAGTACCCTTTGAGTTGAGTGGATTTTTTGACAAATGAGCGAACCAACTGGGTAGTTCTTAAAGTTACCAATAAAGAACAAATCTCACAACTTTCGAAGTCAATTCATGTTAGTGGTATTGCCCAACAGAAAAGCAGTAGTATATCACAATAATTATTTTTGTCTTATGCTATCCAAGTGATGTTATTATATTTTCTGATTGATGATAATACCATGCAGAAATTGTGGAATTTTTTGTTGCTGCAATACACTGAGTATTTGGTGCTGATTACAATTACCAATCCATGTGGATGAGCTGCTGACACCCTTCGCTTGAGAATATGCCTTCACTCCAATGGGACTTAATAGATTGTAACGGCTGCAAAATGATTAATGTTAGTGACAATGAAGACCAGAGATTCGTAGAAACTAAAAAAAAAAGCTAAGTCGATGAAAATGTTGGGTTTTTACAACCATTGATGAAGGTGGTTATGTATTAACATTTTTTTTTTTATTATTCTATTTTGTTTTAAACCACAACATTTAATGATGGAAAGGATCAAATTATATGTGGCAACAGAGCAAATCAACTGTAGCAACAATAGTATCAGCGGCGCAACTAAATGTAAAATCTGTAGAATAAACACTTACGACAAAATTATATGTGGCAAGGTGATCGTATATATGTAACACAATAGTATATATGTGGCAACATTGTCCACAGTTTGAATTCCTAATTAAAAAAAATTAAACGTCTGTTAATTTTTCATTTTCCCTCCTCTCCTCCTCTCCTCTCCCCTCTCTCCTCTCCTCCTCTCTTCTATAAATGTGTCGTTTCGTATTTCACGCATTTATATTATTTATACTATTATTTTTAGTTTTCCCTTTTTTCTTCTTTTCTCCTCTCCCTTTGCCAGTAACAGTCACTTCCCTCCTTCTCTCTCTTCTTCTCTTCCTTCTTCATCACGATCATCCGTCTACATTAAAGTCGTGTTTGTGTTGTCCTTCATATTTTCACTTTAGCGTTGATATAAGCCTTATCGGTTAAATTTACTTAGGGTTTGAAATGCATTTTTTTTTTCTTATCTCCTTATTGCCCTGTTCCTTCTGACTTGTGTTGTAGCTCATTTGTGTCTTCAAATATTTTTTTTTGTGGTTTTTCAAATTTATATACTTCAACTTACTTCTCAAATAAGAAGTAAAGCGGTCCCCCGTATCAAGTAAGAAGCCCAACTAATAGGTTGGGGTCGATCCCACAGGAAAATAGTTCAACTTAACTTTATTATATTATTAACTATTATTAGTCAACTATTTTCCCCAGAAAGCAAAAGACAAAAAAGGGGGTTTTAATTTCTAAATTAATGCAAATATTACTAAATTAAGTAACAAACTCATACGAATTTAAAATCGTCGGAGCTTAATCATTATTAAAGTAACTAGGGCTTAAGTGTTTCCCCACAGGTTCCAACTTGATAAATCCTAACTATACAATTCTTTCCTAGTAATCTTGCATGGAAAGTGATAAGTCATGTATCTCTAAATACTTGGCCCGGCATCTCAAAAATGTCACTCCGCACCTTGGTCGCTACGTGTTTGCCTATACCTTAACCCTACCTTTTTACCTCATTAAGCATTGTTATCGATATTTTTGACTAAGTTATTACCCTCGTACCCAACCGATACTAGCCTATTTAGATAGTGTACACTAAAATCTATGTTTGATAATTCTTTCTATTATCTACCTCTTGGTCCGGCAATAAGCATTAGGCGAGTTTTAACGTTGGCCATCCGGTAAAAAAGACTTTTTAAATGAAAGAATTTTCAATACAGCAGACACTATTCTAGATTGCTATTTTGTTTAGATTTTACCTAAATTATTCACTCATGGTTTCCCACAACCCTAGTTATGGAGTTAGTTTACCCATGGTCATATCACATATTAAATAGATTTAATTAAGAATTTCCTGCACTTACTTTAATGAGAAGAAAATTCACTTGATTATCAACAAAAACACCAACAATCAAATCCAGCAAAAGTGTATTAATTCTACAATTAATTTCTTCAATACTTGAACAGAGAACTAAATTATTCAAATTCTAACCCCAAAATGAGGATTTTCGTACTATTTATAATAAAACAAAAACCTAAGAAAGAAGGATTCTAATTACGGAAAATCTTTCCAAACGACGCGTCTGATCAACGGACCTTGTGACGGACCGTAGTGGTCACGAACTGTCCGTCACGGCCTCCGTCGTCCCATCTTCAAAATTCTTTTGCTCTTTTCTTCATTAACCCTCAACGGACAGGTATGACGGACCGTTCCAAGAACGACGGTACGTCGAGGGTCTCAGTTCCATAATTATTAAAACTTCTTGCATTGGGTTCTTGGACTATCTCCCTGATCATTACTCAACATCAGTACTACCGTCCGTGGCTATGACGGTCCGTCATGGAACCTTTCGTAATTCCCACACTAAGGTCGACCTTCCCCCATCTTCCTTCAGCAGCGTCTCTCCTCACTGACGAAGCCACTAAAAAAAACGGACCGGCGCAGACTCGACTGCTTCCTAAGCTCCGTAGGTTGGTCTCGTTTCTGTATTTCTCGCTCAAAAAACTTCCGCGTTCACCTTTGGACAGATTTTTCCTGCAAATAAGGAGACACTTACATAAAATCAATACAAAAAGCTTTGGGACACACACTACTAAACCTAAGGAACAAAGCATTTAAAATATCGTGAAAACCACGGTACATCAACAACCCTCAACTTAAATTCCCTTGTTTTCCTCAAAGCGCGCACTATGCTCACTACAAAAATCTTTGTCAAGAGTATCCATAACATTAGCTTTCGCCATCATTTGCTATCAAATCCTGATCATTCTCACCATGTTTATGCATGTTTATCACTATTATAATGTGAATTATGTGGGACCCAGACCATGACAACAGACTCACCACACAACTACAACTTACACCTATCCTCTTTTTTAATTTCCACCGAGGGTGCTAATATTTTCGGTCTTGCCACTATTGTCCTCATTTCAAAACAACATCCTCTTTCCCACCATGCTCTTTCCAGTTTGAGTTAAGGATTACTTTTCAACACTCACTTCAGAACAAATTCCACAACTCATTCCATACACTTGCCATAGCTTTGCCCTTATTTCACTGCTTAAAGTCGCCATATACAACTCTTATGATCACGTAGGAACTTTCTAGCTTGTAACATAGGCTCAGGGTCAGGTAGGTATAATGTAGATATACTTTAGTGACGTGTTTGCCCTTCGTTACTATCGGCAAACGTAACAACCTTTTTATCGTTTTATTCGCCATTTCTTAATTTTTCTTTTTTCTTTTGTTTTTTTCCCTTTCCTTATCCTTATATGTAAGTGAATTTTTTTTTAGGTCACTTCTGTTTTGGTTGTTTCTTACTCTTAATCTTCATTCTTATTCTTTCACTCCACTTTCCAGAGTATTCCTTATAACATAACAGCCACCCTCAACTCATGACTTTGCCATGAGTCAATGTTCCACACCAATACACGGTTGCCGTCATGGCCCATCACGACAGGTTGTTTTCCAGCATATAGACAACCCTCAACTTATGCTTTTGGCATAAACTGAGATGCACATGTCCAAGGAGGGAACCACGGGCCAACACCATTGTTCCCAAGAAGATCAGTTGGGGTGAAAAAAGAAAAGATCTATTTTTAGGCTCAAAAATCATTTGGGATCAGTACGGGATTAACTTCATTTGTTTTTTTTTTTATTTGGTCTCAAGATTGGACCTATTTTGAACAAAGGTCTAATTGATCCTTTTCCTATTGTGTCATTTTGGTTACTTTTAGCAATACTAACCAGGGCAATTTTTTTAGCTCATTCTTAATGTTGGGTATCCTTCGAATTATTATCCTGCACACCCACTTGACATTCATTACATTCCCAAATTATAGACACCTAGTTTGAGTTTTAGATTCAAGGTCATGCAGTAGTGTAATCTCTATGTCATGTTTATAGCCACACAAATTAATCAATTACTATGCTAGCATCATCATTTTCATATCGGGATAATCATAATTTGTGTTTAGCCTCATGCTTCAGAGTTATCTATTACACAATATAACATGCCGGTTTTCACAACAATAAAGATAATCCAGTCTTTTTGGGAAAAAGAACACAAGCCAGAAAACCCCAAAAGAGGATCCGTGGAATTGGGCTACTAAGACTTCACCCTAGTACTCACTCACTTCCCTCATTTACCCTACCCCCACCCCCAACAAAAAGGATATGCAATGTTCTTTCCCCCAATGAAAAAAAAAAAACTGAAATACAAGATTAGTAGGTGGAAGCAACCTGAGCTCAAACTCCGATTGGATCATCAAGCATGGTTGTGGTCCGGTTCCCCGGAACCCACTACCTATATAAGTCCTGGACACCCTCAGTAGTGTCCTCATCACAACAACACTATCGGTTGCGCCTCCCGCTATCTCCACCTCTCTTGAGCTCGATAATGCCCCCGGCAGCTGACTCTACAACCTAATCTTACGCACTCCGTCCTCATCATCAATTGAGGCTTGCTCGCAGCCCCCTTCTCACGGCGCTCTCCCTTCTTCCTTGCCCCTAGCCCTCATCCTCCTCTCGATCCTGTGCCTTTGTCATGCACTCGAGGGGGGGTGGTGGAATCTTTAGAAGTGACGGTCTAAAAAAGCAGCCAACCCTGTATCTCAACAAGCTCTGCAGAAGGGGCCTCAGACTTCAGGCACCCTAGCCTCTAGGATCATATCAAGATCCTTCTCGCAGACTCTCAACCCAGCCTAATGGTCAACAACTTCCGAGAGGGGATGACGGGCTAGTTTACCGCGCTCAACAGCCGTCTAAGCGCTGATGAACCTCAAGCGATCTTCCTCTCTGTGTGTTGTGCCATCTTACGCTCGCCAAGCGCTCCTCCACCTTAGCAAATAGACCTCTGCATCCAAGGCTTGGATGTTGATGTAGAAGTGTGGTCCATCGATCCTCTAGTTTCTAGACCCCAGCAAGTGGGACCGAGCTGGGGAAAATGGTAGGGACATGGGACGGTAGATCGAGTAATATTAATAGATCGAGGGGAGAGGGGAATGGAGCTGAGCGAGAGGAGCTTGGGGCATTGGGCTACTTACCTACCCCCGGGATAGACTCGACCGGGGTAGTTTCATCAGTGGGTGCTGAAGTAGCCTGCATACCCGTCGAGCATGCCGCATAGTATCAGCAAATTCTCACAAGTGGAGGCACCTCTAGACGGGCCCTCTGCATGGAGCCAACTCCATTGGCCGCATCCCCGATGAGCTGATAGCAAACATAGCCCAACATAATACTCCGGAGTCTTGAGCTAATCAATGTGCCCAGATGGGCACACTGCGGCCTGCATAATGAAACTACCAATGCACTGAAAAGGGGTTTTTTAAGTATTGGTGATATCTTGAAAGCCCTCTCGTGCATGCCGCCTGAATAAGCCAGCGAAGTCACCAACAAACACAAACCCGACCATCATCGCTGCCATCAGAACTGCGCGATCCCATGTAACTATATTATCTGTAGCCGTGGGGGAGAGGCAGTGGCGGACAATCAACCATAGAAACTTAGCCGTGAAGGTCAAGTTAGCCTTCCTGATGGCTCCCTTCGGCTCCATTACCCAGTCGACAGCCTCTCCATCAATAGATAAGTGCTGGGCCATCCATCTCTTGGTGGTCTCTCTCAGCGATGGCTCAAGCAAGAATCGGCCATCTTTAACAATTTTCCACAAGTAGTCGAACTCGGTGGTGAGAGCGGTCCTGGTGGTATCAACATCCTCTCCATACAGATACCGGCAGATGGCTGGCAGGGAGATGTCGACCTGTATGCCGTGGACTCTGACATGCTCAAGTGGGTCCTGTTTGGCGGGGCAGCCCGCCTATCGATCTGTGATCGGAGAGTAGCCACATAAGAGGCGTAAAACCCTCGGACCAACTCCTCACTGTAGCGGTCCAAAGAATGAGTTGTCCACTCTAGCTGGTTTCTGGTGAAGAGAGTGGATATCTGGCATGGTGGGGAGACTTCCCGTAAGGACCCGCCTCTCCAGTGTAAGGGTCCGTGTCATGACACCTTTATCATTTAGAAACTTGGCGTCTGAATACAGTTGGTATTGACCGTCGACACACCATCGGTTGGAGTGGTTGGCAACCAGGGCGGGAACTCCAGTCGGTGAGCCTGGAGTGGAATCAGGACTATCAGCCTCATCAGACGAGGCAGACTGTGCAGCCATGGCGGGTGCAGAGACTTCTGCAGACCCGGAGGCTTCCTCCGACCACGAAACTCCTAAGGAACCAGACGCTCCTTCTTCTTGTGTAGCTGACCCAAAAGTGTGCCGATCAGTGTGCGCTACTCATCAGACTGGGAGGCAGTGACTACGCCGGACACCACCTTTTTTGGCGTAGCTCTGGTTGCACGTGCAACTCATACTGGAGTGGCAGTGCCTAGGGGCACGTACTCGGGGTCATGCTCATCATTAGAGCCTATAACCTGTTGGGCAGACGGGGTGACAAACTTGGAAAGCCCACGTGCGTAAACTCGATCTTATTTTGGTGCCATTAGAGATAGTACCTATAAAGAATCATTATTAGTACTAGGAGGAGCAAACAAGAGAAGCAAAAACGAGAGAAAATACACACAAAAGCAAAGATGTAATGACATCTCTGTAGTAGCTGTGGAACACGACGGACCAGGTGATGGCCCGTCGTGAGTATGACGGACCGTCATGGGGTCCATCATGTATTACTTCAACAATGTTTATTTGGAGACCCTCAGAAGGAAAGTCTCTGACAGTTATGACGGATAAGTAGGACGGACCGTTGTGATAATGACGGTCCGTCGTCAATGTCCATCGTGGGGCACTTAGAAAAATTATGGAGACCCTTAGGAGAGGGGTCTCTAACGTCATGATGATTGTGCAGGACAGACCGTCGAGGGTACGACGGTCCGTTGTAGATGTCCGTTAGTGGATATTTAGAAAAAAATAGAGACCCTTAGGACAAGGGTCTTTGACAACCATGATGGTTGTGGAGGATGGACCGTTGTGGGTATGACGGTCCGTCTTAGATGTCCATCAGAGGACACTTAGAAAAAGTTGGAGATCCTTAGGAATAGGGTCTCTGACAACCATAACGGTTGTGTAGGACGGACCATCGTGGGAACGACAGTCCATCGCATATGTCCATTGGTGGACACTTAGAGAAAACGAATAGTGGGCTGTTGGGACAGACCCTATGGCGGTCCGTCGTGGGTGCGACGGTTCGTCGTCGGGGTCTCGTTCTGTCATTCAGTGACAGAAGCCACTATCATACCCTGTGACTCAAACAGAATACTTGATATTAACCTACATGTCTCTAACCCAAACACCTAGCAAACTAGCAATGTTAAAATACCAATTTCTCAAGTTTTAACAAGGCAATTCAAGGGACTCTCAACCTTGGTCGGACAAAATTGGATCAAAGAGCAAAAACCTACCAAAAATAAATAGGTGAATAGTAATTGAAAAACAAAAATACAGTGTAAATGGGTAGAGATCAGAGACACATACCTGAGAAGAGGAGAAAAACAAGCAAGTGAGGCACTCAACTATCAAGAGCAGAAACACAACAGCAGACTCCGACCAGTAGAAAGGAGATTTTGGAATTTGGGCAAGTGATGCGGGATCAGTTGATAGAGAAGAGGATGAGAAGGGAAGGAAGTTGGAAAGGGAGGAAATGGGAGAAAGAGGGAAAGAAACGGTTTAAATGAAGGGGTGGGGGTTTAAAAGGTTGAAAACTTTTAAAATTACCCAGCCGGGTCGGGTCGGGTTGCTGGTTAATGACGCAACGAGTCACCAATGACGGTCTGTCGTAGATACGACGGTCTGTCATGGGTTCCGTCTCGGGTGCCGTAATTTTGAAAATAAATGAAAAACGTACCTGGCCCGACGGATTCATGCGATGGTCCGTCGCAAGCGTGATGGTCCATCAATGTATCCGTCTGTGAATGTTGCGGAGTGATTTTCTACAGAATTTCCTGGTGATGTGCTACCTGTAAATTTAAAGCCCATTAGTAGAAAATGCTACCATTACTAGAAAGAAAACTATAGTTGGGTTAGAGGGTACGTATTGGTTTGCCTCCCAACCAGCCCCTAATTTAACATCGCGGCACGACTGTAGACACTTGATTACTCAGACTTCATCAAGATGGTATGCCTCGATCACTTCATTCGCCGATTCAGCATGCCTGAATTATATTTTTATTCGTTGTCCATTCACCTTAAACCGCACACCCTCCTTGATTTCCAACTCAACTGCTCCATGAGGGAATAGTTGGGTAATCAAGTAAGGTCCCGTCCATTTGGACTTGAGCTTTCCTGGAAACAAGCGCAACCTAGAATTGTATAAAAGCACAAAATCCCCAACCATAAACTCTCGTTTTTCAATTTTTAGGTCATGGTATTTCTTCATCTTTTCTTTGTAGAGGGTTGAGCTTTCATAAGCTTTCAGGCGAAATTCATCGAGTTCATTCAACCCAGTTAACCGTTGTTCTGCAGTTTCGTTCCAATACATTTTCAACTTCTTCATAGCCCACATGGCTTTATGCTCTAATTCAACCGAATGATGAAGAGCTTTCCCATATACAAGTTGGTATTGGGATATACCTATGGGAGTCTTATAAACTATCCGGTAGGCCCAAAGAGCATCATCAAGCCTCCTTTACCAATCTATTCTACTAGCGTTCACTGTTTTTAACAATATCTGTTTGTTCTCCCTATTTAACACTTCAACTTGCCCACTAGTTTGAGGATGGTAAGGAGTGGCCACATTATGGCAAACCCCATATTTCTTCAATAATCCCTTGAACAATTTGTTGAAAAAGTGGGATCCCTTATCACTAATAATTGCCCTTGGGGTACCAAATCGAGAGAATATATTCTTTTTCAAGAACGTAGTGACACTCTTCCCTTCATTGTTTGCGAGGGCGTTAGCAACATCAAATAACTCATCACAAGAATGGGGTTTGAGGGAAGCTCTTGCTTTCTGAATGCCGCCATTCTTGGCATCTATCCATGCTTTGGCAAACTCATAGCATCTTGATGAATAGTTGGGCGATAGTAACACATTTGTAATACTTATGAAGTTGTTCGGATACCACTTATGATGACTGATGTCCCACCACAGGGGTGAGGAATGGCATGCCTCTAAAACACCAAACATCTAACTTTGGCACCCACACGTGAATAAGCCATGGCACAACTAATATATAAGTATGGTTAATCCCAAAAGAAAATTCTTACCAGGTACATGAACTTTTTGCTTGATGAAAGGACAAGTCCTAGTGGAACATATCGGCTGATAGCTAGATAGTTCGCAAAATCGGCGAACCATGGAATCGAGTCTTGTGAGGCAGCAATACAGCTCACGGGAGAACATTACAGATCATCAATATCGTCTTTCCCTAACTCTTTCATATTCATCTTATAGACGGGCAAGATGGATTGGCCAACTTGATTTTCAGTACCTTTTCATCCCTCACCTCAAAGCACATCTTGTAGCAGTTAATACCAAGAATAAACCTCCTCAATTTCGCATCATTCTTTGCCATCAAAATATATCAATGCTGAATGCGTCAGTATGCACCTATAAAACTCTAGTACTCAGCAAATAGGAGCGAAATTTTCAAACACAAAGACTAATGCAAGGAGTTTCTTCTCCGTCATGTGTAGTTCTTATGGGCTTCATTTAAAGCTTTACTAGCATAGTAATGGGGTTGAAGGAGTTTGTTCTCTTTGTCCCCCAAACCACACCAGAGGAACCCCCCATCAGTTCGAAACACACCTCAAATGCGAATGTTCCAATCGGAGAAATTAATGATAGTGCAAACACCAATTTTTCTTTTAGCTCGCAGAATTTTAAGACAAGAGTCATCAAATTAAAATTACAATCTTTCTCCAGTAGTTTTGCACAAAGAGCATAATTTTGAAAAATCTTGATAAATCTCCGTAAAAACCTGCATGCCAAAGAAAGCTTCTCACACCTTCTCAAATAAATAGGTGAAAAGAAGTTCTCGTCTATAACCTAGATTTAGATCGATCAACCTCTATGCCTGTTTTTGAAGGCATTGACCCAAAAACAATTACCTTCTTTCACATTGAGTGGCATGTTTCCCCAATTTAGTACTAAATTACAGGTCTTCCACATCTCTTAAGGACCTCAGATAAATGACTCAAATACCGCCGATATTCACCAAACAGAAAAATCATCCATAAAAACTTCAAATAGTATCTTCCACCATGTTCGTAGAATATCGACATATACATCTCTGAAATTGGCGGGGCAGTGCACAACCTAAAGACATTCTCTTGAACGCAAAGGGACCCTATGGAAAAGTAAGGTTGGTTTTCTCTTGATTTCTGGGCAATAGAAATTGAGTTAACCGAATCGCCCATCAAAGAAAAACAGTACCACTCTTTCGGCAAGGTCTTCCAATATCTGATCAATGAAGGGGCATAGGAAAATGGTTCTTTTTCGGTCCATTGCATTTAATTTAAGGTATACTCCATACACACCCTCCATCCAGTGACGGTTCTTTTCATCGGAACAGTTCATTTTTCTCATTGGGGACACAGTCGTTTCCCCTTTCTTAGGTACACACTGAACAGGCATACCCAACACTATTGCGATGAAGAGATTAATCGGCATCCACCATTTAATGATTTCTTCTTCACGACCTCTTCATAGGTGTATTAAAGGGTCTCTGATGGGATCAGCGGGTGCTCAATACTTGGCTATGGTCGGGCAATGAGTTGGATTTTATGAGAACAAACCCGGAAGGGATCCCAAAAATACTAATGTCCGCAATAGTCACTCAATAAGCTCGTTTGAAACCTTTTTTTTAGATCTGTTCACCAAAATCTCAACTTGATTCATTCAGATTTGATGCAATGATACCAAAACTAGTGTCACAATTCCTAAGAATTAATATCAGAGATGAGGTGGGAGAGCTTTTGGTTCAACTTGAGCCTCTCTATAGATGGTTCGCGGGTGAGACTCGTGAGTCTTCATGCTAACTCATATTTTATTGGTGTGGTAAACCGAATATCACTCAGACAA
Organism: Solanum habrochaites; assembly: GCA_027704765.1. Lineage (NCBI taxonomy): Eukaryota > Viridiplantae > Streptophyta > Magnoliopsida > Solanales > Solanaceae > Solanum > Solanum habrochaites. The sequence goes on from JAKWJA010000680.1 coordinate 50,200, forward strand.
AGGCCGTGACTACTGAGCCATACTCTTCATGCCAATGTTACAAAATTCGTATCACAGCCGCTAATACTTCTACTAGACGTTCCTTCATTTGTGTCCAGATGACCCCCAACTTTGGTAGGATATAAAAGATACGATTGGAGCTCATCACTCTGCCTCATGGACCTACAAATGTTGAAGTTCACTTTCTTCATTGTTCAGAAAATTCATGTCCCCTTTTCATATCAATAATGGTCTACCCGTAGAAGGAAGGCCTCCCAAGAATAATAGCACTTCAAAAACACGCACAATCAAGAATTAAAATATCTGACGAAAATAGTGAACGCTCCACTTTTTACTAGCACATCGTGGAGTATCCCATAGCATTTACTGTTTGATCGGCCATCAGTAGCGCATCGCCGTGGGCTTTGGATCACCAAAACCCAAATTTTTGTAAATTGAGGGTTATGAGATTATGCAGCCACAGAATCACATATGCTGTCACAAAAGAATTTGACCCGACTGTCCTAAGGAATAGTTAAAGCACTGGGATCTTTTTTTGGTATACTAGGATCTGTAGCAAGAGCATACAATGTGCATTTCGATTATCATCCTACAAAAGTGACCAATCTTTGCTTTTTAATCAAATATTTCAAAATCGCATAACAGGGCATTTGTTCTAGAGCTTCTACCAAAGGGACATGATAGAAAGCTGCTTTAAACATGTTTTATAAAACGCCTATTATTCCATCCTTGGTCTGTTTCAATTTTTGAGGAAAGGTGGGGGTGTAGGCTGAGAGTTACCTTTTAAGGTACTTCAACATCTTTGCAGGTCATTTTCTACTTACACTAACCTCTACCACTTTATCATTATCCTTTATCACTTTTTTAATAGACGGCATAGGTGGGTCATGTTGTAACCATCACGAGTAGTGATTGCCATACAGTTTCCATCATTTTCGGAGTTTGGACAGTGTTGCTAGGAAGAGTGCCTGGATGCAGTTGTGTAACAGTCGAGATAATTGGGCCATTTTCAATTACGCCTGCTTAATCGATATTGCATGTGTATCGCTTTCGACCCATACCCGCTAAAATCAAGCCTTTTAAATTTTTAGTGTGTCATCACTAGCATCGAAACCTCCTTCATCATTTTGTGCAACGTATCCTCAATCGCGGTCATACTACCTCGCCATCCTAGGAGCAACTTCATGATTTTGAGGAGGAACATAGGTCCCATTTCTATATTTTGTTCCCGTTAGTACCCTAGTTGGAAGCTGTTGTCGCGGTTGTAATTGCATCTCGGACATAATTACCCCTCCGATTATAGTACCATAGTTATACCATGGTTTCCTTGACCTTGGCTCCAATTCTCTTGATTTGAAGAATTGGGCATTCATTCCGAAACCCCCGACTGCCTCATTTTTACAACATGGGAAATCCTCTCATAATACTATTTTTTCATTCATTGGTGGTGGTGGTTTTAGACAAGTAGTTCAATGCATGTATCTTTCTGCACCCACCGTGTGACATGTTTTAATACCAACCCCAAGCCAGTTCTATCTGAGGCCATCTCTTCACAAATCTCATCTGCGGCGTCGTGTTGTGGATTGCAAGGCGAGGTTTTTATTTTTATCGTACTCCAAAAGCTTATATTCCGGGGAGATTTCCTAAGTTTTTTGCAATATCGGCCATAAGGACACTCCCTAAGAACCACCCGCTAGTAATACCAATACTGCTTTATTATATCATCCTGTTCCCCGATAGAACGATTCCTCATGACTCATCATCTATGCGGGATTGGGGAACTTCTAAAAAATAAAGTGCATCTATCCAAAAACGGGCTAACTGACTCTCCTGGTTCGTTCCACCAAAGTTGTGTTCACTTGATGTGATTTAGTTCTGGAGTGGACGGGTAGTAAGTGTACGAAAAAGTCCCTTTAGTTGTTCCAAAGTGAAATGAGTTTAAAGGAGCTCAGTGAACCAAAATAGCATCCTCTCCCATCAGGAGAGAGGAAGGAAAATACTCTTAGATTTATTACATCCAAATCACAACATCAGGACTCCCTCACAAACTTGACACACTGCCCTTACCTTAGCTATATGGGCATGTGAATCCTCAGAAGGTAGCCATGAAAACAAACTCTAGCAGGAGCATTGATCAGACTACTAGTTACACAAATATGTGGCGTATGGTAGAGGGGGAAGGAAAGACAAGTGGCCATCAGAGTTGCAATATTTATATCGCCTCTGTAGTATCTTGAGGACGTTGGAGACGGATTTGTCCCTTTGTTGATTTCACCCGCCGATCATGGGTAATATTGACCATGAACATCAACTGGAAGCTGGGATGTTATGTTGGGATCATCATCGGTATACCCAGTTTGTTCGATTTCTTATTGCGTAAGTGTTGTCTCCTCGTTGCTGGAGTTAATTACTTCACACGACTAACAACACTATCACGCGTTCTGTGACATTACTCCCCTCCTCTCCCCTTCCCTCACACTATCTTCCTTCCCACCTGATCAGATTCCAAGCATTCCAATGCCTTCTTTTCCCCCAGCCTTCCCCCACCAACTTCCATAGCACGCTTCTAATTCGTGTCGTAGGGGGAACAAGGGTCTCTTTCCGCTCTGTGTATTTGGCCATACAAGCGACGTTAGTTCTGCAAGAAGAAAAGAATAAAAAACATAGAAAAGTTAAAATTATGGAAATATACTAAACTTTAGTAATAAGTTAAGTTAATCTAAACGATACTTTCCCGGCAGTGGCGCAAAAATTTTGATCCGCTCAAACTACTTCTCAAATAAGAAGTAAAGCGGTCATATAAGTAAAGTTTCAAACTAATGAGGTTGCGGTCTATCCAATGAGGAAAAATAAATAGTTCAGACTTAACTTTATTCTATGATTATTATATTTAGTCAAACTATTTCCTAGGAAATCAAAGACAAAAAGGGGGGGGGGGGGGAGTATTTCTAAATAATGAAATAATTAAACTAAATTAAAGTAAACAACGAATAGATTCAAATCTCGGAGCTTATCAATTAATAAGTTAAATAGGGTTAAGGTCACCACAGCTTCTAAACTGATAATTCTAACTTAACAATTCTTTCCCAGTATCTTGCATGTAAAGAGATAAGAACTATGTATCTCTAAATCCTTGGCAGGCATCTGAAAATTTCATTCGCACGGGTCCGGCTACGGGGTGGCTATACTAACCCTACATTTACATCATATTAAGCAATGTATTCGCGTTTGATAAGTTATTACTTCGTACAATCGACCATACTATTAGATGTATACACTTCAATATAGGTTGATAATGCTTTCATATATCTACCTCGTTGGTCCCGAAAAGTAGAATTAAGGCGAGTTCTAACGTTGTCATCCGTTTTTTTAAAAATCCTTCTAAATGAAAAGAATATAATACATGCAAGGACACTATTCTAAAATGCTATTTTAGTGTAGATTTTACCTCATTATTCACCCATGGTTCCCACAACCTAGTTATGGAGTTTAGTTACCCATGGTCATAATCACACTTCATATATTTTAATATAAGAAGTCATTGGCACTTCTTTAATTGAGAAAGATAAAATCAAAAATTCACTTTGATTGATTAAAAAAAAACACAACAACAATTCCAGACCAACGTGTATCAATTCACTTAAATTAATTCCTTCAATATTTGAACAAGAGAACTAAAAATTATTCAAAAGTCTAACCCAAAAACGACAGGGTTTTTTCAAATATTTATATAAAAATAAAAAACCTAATAAAAGAAGGATTCTAATACTGAAATCTATCCAAATGCCGTCTGAGTTGACGGGACGTCAGTGGTCACGACAGGGTCGTCATGGCTTCCGTCATCCATTACTCACAAAATTCTCTTTGCTTTCTTCATTACCCTCAACGAACAGTATGACAGACCGTTCCAAGCACGACGGTCTGTAGAGGGTCTCCGTTCCATAATACTTTAAATTTTGGAATTGGGTAATGGACTCTCTCTAATCATTACGACAAACCAGCAGGACGGACCGTGTGCTATGACGGTCATCATGGACTTTCGAATCCCACACTAGGTGACTCCCCATCTTCCTTCAGCAGCTTCTCGTCTCACTACGAGCCACATACGGACGTAATAGACTCGAACGGACCGTCATAAGCTCCGTAGGTGGTCTCTTCTGGCATTATCGCTCAAAAACTTCACGTTCATCTTTGGACACATTTCCTGCAAATGGGAGAATATTACATAAAAATCAATACAAAAAGATTTGGAACACACTAAATTAAGGAAAAAACATAAAAAATACAGGGAAACCATGGTACTCAGTATGCAGATAAAACTATAATGACTTTGTCAAAGAAACTTGATATTCGATACATCTGACCAAACAAAGATCCAGGAGAAGGCTAGGTTCTAAATTGCTAGGAAAGAGGAAACAAAAATACTTACATTTTAGAAAAGCTTGCACTTTTTGAAGCAGTTCGTCTTCTCAGGCAGGAAGTAGTATTTGTCAAACGGCATATGAACAAGAAAAATAATGGAGAAGACGAGGGAAAACAAGAAAGAAGTAGAAGTTGAGGTACAAGGGAAAATAAATAAGGTCAGGAAGGAATGGGGCAAATACAGAAGTAATAGTTGAGCACAACAAGAAAAAAATAAATGAAGTAATAAGAAGAATAGAACTTCATGACGAGTTCACGCTATGGTGATGACTGGGATTAAAAATAATCAATGGAGACACATTCTTTGGCATTGTAAGCTGATGCTAATGGTGACAACATATTAGGTCAGTTCTGGGAAGACCTTTCGTCTAATTCAGGGCTAATCCTCAAGAGAAAATCAATTGGAACGATTTTTTTCAGAAATAGTTGTTTTGGTCATTTCTTGATTTACCATTGATCCACTTCATGTTTCTCAAATGAACACGTGTATGAACTTCTGAAAAGGAAGGTTCTTTTTGAAAATTCAATAGAAGGATGAGATTTTAATTAAGTATCTGTGGTATGCAATTTTCTTTGGCATAGAGAGTTTGACAAGTACAGGGCTAAAATGCTCTCCTCCTGTTGAGCCATCTCTAAATACATTGATGAAACAGAACCACGAAGAAGACAAAAAGTAGTAAAGAAGTAGCAGAGGCAGGACAACGTCACTGCCAACTGAGGAGCAAGACTTGATGTCCCTTGTTAGCAAAAAGCTTTAAAAATTTGACTTATAAGTTTGTTGGAACGGGAGGAAGGATGGAGACACCAGGAGAAGCAAAGGCAGTCCTTGTGCTTACTTTGGTTACACATAAGTCATTGCCAGAAGAAGAGATCATCCCAAGGATGATGAGTGGTGATGCCAAGGAAAAAAACTATCAGAAGGGCATATTCCAGATTATTTTTAGCCCTCCTTTGAACGCTAGTTGAGAATATTACTTAGTATACTACAGTCACATACTGTTGCTACAGATGTATCCATGTTGCTACATATGATTCAGAGTGCTACATGTGACACAAATATTGCTACAAGATTAATCATCTGTAAGCAACAATTAATTCATCTGTAGCAACATTTGTTTCACAAGTTGATATAGATACATCACCTGTAGCAGATTACTAGCACATTGTAGCCAACATATGAATCATTTTTAGCAACATGTGAAAACAAATTTGCTCCAGATAAATCATTTTATAGCCACACATGTGGACATGTGCAACACAACAATTCATCTAATTTCAATATTGTTTCACATGTTGTAAGATAAATCATCTGTAGCACGATTTCTATCACATTAGCAAAGATGAATCCTCTGTAGACAATATGGTGAAATCTTACTGATAACTCATTTTTACAATTTTAGGTTGTGCATCCATAGATTACCCCAACAGAAGAGGAATTGCAATGTCAATCTAATTAACTTAGGGTTGGTTGAAACCCTTTTTGATCCCTGTCCGTGGAATTAGAGTAGTAAAAATGGTGTTGGATGGAAGCACAACATAAAAACGACAGCTGACATAATGAAGTAAGTAGTTAATGAATTTAGGTGTTTTTTAGGTCAGTGCTGCTGGTGTTGGTCTGCTACTAATACCGCTGATGCAGGACAACACGAGGGAATTAACGCTTGTCTTGTAGACGATGTTCTGCCTTCTTGTGAGAATGGTTAAGAAACATGATGAAGATTATGGCAGGATCTAAAGATGAGTGAAGGTGCAATGAAACCTAAAAAACAATAGAGGGTGTGAAAAGGGCCTTGCTATCAAAGAATTTTGGCAAGCATATACTCCACGGGCCAAGAGGAGAAAAGGAATCATTTGCCAAGGTAATGCCAAAATTTGTGAAGAGAAGATGTTTGGAGATATTCCAGGAGTCGTAATTGAGGAAGAGGAAGTGAGGATTATAAAAAGTTGAATATTTATACGCGCTTTGTCTCTGTTGTGAAAAAAACCAAAGTGTTGAGATGATGAGAGTGCAAAGGATATTCGAATAGATACGGCATGATGTTTTACCAGTCAATGATTTCAGGAACATGTAAGCATAGAAGTTTGGTGGGAAGACTGGGGTAGGGTTAAGGTAATGTACTGTTTATATTATTAACTATTTTTCTTGTATATTTTTAGTGACTACATCTTCCTAAACTATTTATATTATTTTTTATTTCAGTAGATTGATGAAATCCTTAACTCATGCGTCAGAGGCATGATGACATACCCTGAATACTATGATCCCCAAGAAGAATCCTTGCATATCAACTTATATTCCAAAACTTTCTAAATGATATAAACAAATTAACCGATGAGGGGAACAACGGTGGTGGTAAAAGCATGAATCAGTTACTGATGATTTGTATGGGATGATGATATGATTGGCTATGTCGTGGCTATTCGGCCACCCCTGGACAATGTATGCATTGATGCCAAAAGGATTTTGACAGTCATCAACACGGGGGGCATCCATTTGGGACTCTCGAGATTCCTCTTGCACGAGGGTCGCATAATGTATTTGACTGCAACCTGATGGTTTACAGAATATGTGCAAGTTTTTTACATTCATACACCTGTCTTGGAGTTGGATGCTTTGTTAAAATTGTTGTTGCAGAGTGTTTATCATGAATAATGCCAAAAGAAGGTGCTCACTCAACCAAGGAATTTAAAGGTCGAGTGGAACCTATGTTACAAAAACCCGAACTGGAGCGCGTTTCGGTGGGTAGATTCCTCTGCATTCATTGAGCATTTGATTAAGCTGGAAGACTTCAACCACCAAAAACATTGTTAGTTGACATCTGATTGAACAGATGCAATATGTTGGGCTATGGGATAAGATCTCAGAGCTTAAAGAGCTTGAATTAGCGTTTTAATTAAAGCAAATGTTTAATTATGAATTTTGTGTTTATTTATCTTAACGAAATGTAATAAAGACAATGTTTATTTTATAATTCGTCTGCACAACCTGTTTGCATAGATGCTACAAATATTGTCGTATAGCAACATTTTGTGTCATATGTTGCTACAAATGATTCGTTTTGTAGCAACATTTGTGGCATATATCGCTACATATGATCGCCTGTAGCAACATTTGTGCAGATGGTGCTACAGATGATTGTGGATATCGCAAAAATTAGTCTTTAGTATGTGGCAAATATTGCTACATGAATCATCTGAGCAACATTGTGCTATGTTTGCCTATAGCTGATGATATATCGCAAACATTCATCTGTTTATGTATGTGGCAAATGTTGTTACATATGATCATCTGGTAGCAAACATATTGTGGTAGTTGCTACAGTTGATCGTAATATCGCAACATTCGGCTTGTTATTGTATATGGCAAATGTTGCTACATATGATTCGGTTGTCGTAAAGGTGTGGGATAGGTTTCTTAGACGAATCATCTGTTAGCAAACATTTGTGGAATATGTTGACTGAGATGATTCGTCTAGCAAATTCGTCATCACAGCTACCGTTTTTGTTTTGATCAGGAGTGTTAAAAACTTACGTCTATTTAACCATTTTAAAATTGATAATGTCTGAATGTACACAACGACATCAAATTTGTATCCTTTACAAAATTCTTCTGGTAATGCTTAAAATACAAGAAAAAACAAAAAAACCAGGCATTAGCTTCACAGTGCTACAACATTTGGTCTTGTGTCTTCTCCTTCATCCCTCATTCGGTACTTCTTTTGATATGACATCAACAAAGTCCAATCCTTAAATTTTATTTGGCAATCGGAGAATCACAAAACTTGGATCCTATATCAACATATTTTCACAATCCCTCATCTAAAGAAGTGCCATGAATTCCCTTACAATACAAACCACAAAGAAATAAACTTTTAATTAAAAAATAAAGAGATTGAAGTCTCCAAAAATATTTTAGAAATAAAATAAGATCACGATTATCCGGGGACAAGCCAAAATCTGACCCTATATGTCTGTTGACCATGAAGTTTGCATTGGAAAGTAGAACTCATGTTTGCAATACATAACATTCAACATTAGTATCATGTTCATCATCACAAATTCGATTGTATAGCATTTGAAATGTTATACCAATGCAACTAACAAAAAATGATTAATGGAAAATCAATTTACTATTGAATATGGGTAGTACCGAAATTTCGGTTTATTTAATCAACGTCCAATCAAATAGAAAAAAGTTGTGCCTAGGAGTGCCTGACAGAAAATCAACAAGGATCCTGACATTTAGTTGAAGTGACAGGTCCTATAGGAGATAGACCATCCCAGGGGAGAGAGGAGAGACGAGAGAGCCAAAAAAGGGGCAAAAACTGAAAGTGGCAAAGATGAAAAATTTGAAAAACCTATTCTTAAAATGAAATGAAACACGTATTGCCAAAATGCCGGTTGCGGGCCTATTTTACTTTTTGTTAAACAGAACGGTTTGTGCTACATTGGGCCACTTTTAAAAAAGGTCGATTGTTATAACTATATGTTGCCAACATTACAGTAATGTTGCAATGTAAAAAAGAAACAAATATGTTGATATAGATGAAAATCAATGGAGGCTCACTATAGACGATTTGACGATTTAGGAAAGGAAAAAAATGGAAATTTGGACCAAATTTAATGATTTAGAACATGAAATAATTTATTATTAATAAGGTTATAAACATTTGGAAAAGGAAACGATTTAGACGGTGTTCTAAACTATTATCTGGATACTAGGACACGTATGATGACTAGTGAGATGAATTGTCTTTGTAAATATACTTGCTATATCAATGGAGGTGTTGTGTATGAACCATACGAATGACGACAATTTGATTAAATTAGTTCCAAAAGATAAATTGTTATAAATATAGGTGCCACAGTTACAGTACTATGTTGCAATTTCAAGAACAGAAACATCCTAGTTGCTATTAGATGAAAAATTCAATAGAGCCACTATAGGACGTTTAGGCAAAGGAAGGAAAAATAGAAATTTGAGGAATATTTGAGTAAATCATCATCTTCCCTTTATCAATAGCATATAGTGTCATTTTCTATTAATAGAAACACAATCCAAAAGGGCCAAACATCATAGAACAACACCCTATATAATTTAAGTCCACTTTGAGGTTACTTTACAGTGAGATCATTCCTCTTACAGTGAACTCTTCCTTTTAATTCATTAGTCTCCCACGTAATCCTTTTAGGGATACTCGGTGCAATGATAAACCTAGGACCAAAAGGAGAATCCATACATATCATCTACACAGAAAAACATACCATCATAGAAGTATAATATCACATGGACATAGTAAGGAAGGACCTTATCATATTGTCAACAAGATCAACATCATGCATAAAAACTCATATCATGCCATCTCATGAAAGTAGACAAATACTTACAAGTCATGCATCGGGAACAACACAAATGACATTCATTAGAACCAACTTCTTAGAACTTCCTAAGAGGCTACCTTGTGCAATGTCCTATATAGGGGGTTCATTACTTCCACTCATTCCTTAAGTACCTCCCATAAGTCATTCATTTAGGGTCGTCAGTCAGTATTTCCATTGTCATTTACTTAGGGAAAACTATAACTTAACCGACATAGACCATGTGTGATGCTAAACAGGAATCCGGGGTCATAAAACCCCCACACCGATTAAAGCGCGTGGTATACCGGGCCAAGTAGAACCAAATATGACATAGCTTTCTAGGTGGAATACACTAGCTAGTATCCTATGGTGGCAACATAGTTATGGAACTTGGAGGATATACTGGAAACATCCCTCTATGCCCTTGGGCTATGAGTCTTTCTACCTCATGAGATTTATGTTAGACCTACCTTTCCACATTAGAAAGGGACACACACTTATATTCAAGTTCACTCAGTTCTAAGCTAAGTTCCCTTTATTGAAAACATTTATTATATTTTGTACTTTATAAATCATAGGTTTATGAGAGTATCCCTCATATGTAAACTCAAGGGCATGATGGACTTCATCACTAAATAATGTTAAAGAATCCTCACCACGAATGTGTGTTGTAAAGATCATCTAGTTTAGATACACATGAATACACCATCAGGACAATCTCTTGACTAGATCTTATCAGGGTGGGTTTATACATATATGTAAGCAAACCTTTCACAAACCCATTAAGGTCAACACATGTTCAATATCAATGCATAAGTTATATGTGTACCTATATGAGCAATTATTTCATATGAATTACTCCAAGACACTATGCAATTCATGCTCATCATAGCATATACTTAAAATCCATAGCATATAAGTCATATTCATAACATATTTATAATGTCATTTTCAATACATAAAATAACCATGGAACTATCCTATAAAGAACACATGTGCAATGCTAGACAAGGTCCCATACCCTTGCCCATACTATTATACAACCTATTATATAAGTCATCCTGCAAGCAATACATAACATACTTAACATACATATACTTTACATGCATAGTAGTAGACATAAGTGAATATGAGGAAATACATTTCACTTAGACACAATGACTTATACTATGTAACATGCATGTAAGATGAGAGTGTGTGGAAGTGGGTCAACATGATCAATAATGGAATCAATTACTCCTTGAGGAAGCACCCTTTAGACCCATTATACTCCAAGAACATACACACACAACCATAATACCATAGGTAGGCAACACAATATTTAAACAGTATAACAAGGCTCCTATAATAGAATTTACAACTTTCATATAAGGCCGTACTCTAGCTGACAACCCGCGCTCAATCTCCCGACTATCCCTTACCCTTAAGTCACGGAAGGGGTACATGGGTAGGGGATATTAACCCTTTTAACACATTCAAAAAAAAAATGGAAGAAAGAAAACCTATTCGTACAATACCCTACATGAATATACGCAATGCTCATTCACAATAGCCACAACAACCTAGATCACAACTAGATAGACAAGATAGGCACCAAGTACATCATAAAGGGGATCATCTAAATCTATAAATAATATATTCATAGACTTGGCTTCAAGGGACTGGTCAACCAACATATATAATGACAATAACCAGTAACACCGCCACCATAAGTGTACCAGACCACACCAATTTGATACAAGGCTTCAAACATTATACAAAGAAATTGGGAGGAAGAGAGAGTTATGTTGGAATAAGGCATTATTTACAAGTATCACCTTTTGATCATCATGGATAAACACATTATTCATAAATAAAACACATATATGGAAGTAGATCTAAATTTACTTTAAAAATATAAGAAACCCAGGTACAAGTCGCTACTAAGATTATACTATATGATATAGAACATATCAATACTAAGAAAGTAGATAACTAGATTATTAGCTAATTCCTTGAATTGACTTATATCATATTTAATTACCAATTATTAGTCCAAGGCAGTACTAAAACTACTTTAACCATATTGAAAAGATAATTGCATACCTTCAAGATTAAGGTTACAACATAGGCATTTAAGCTTATCAATTTGCTAGAGTATAGAAGACTTTTCCAATACTATGAACTTTCTAAGGCTTTGATAATCATTAATATTTTATAAACAATACACTCATCAGGAAGTATCTAATTCGGTAGGAAATCAAGAAGAAACCATGCTTGATATAACAATAACTCAGATCCATCACACACTTAGATTTTTGACTTCATAGCCTAAAGGAATCTAGATCAATTCATACAAGCCTTTATTTGATTGTTCATTAAGTATTTATACCTACAAAATTCATTCATTATATCACCCTAAAACCGTAGCTACAACTTTTCATGCATAATCAAAAGTCTACACAACCGATCTCATAATCGACTTCAAGGCAACATGTAGAAACATAGGATATTCATATTCAAATCTTTATACAGTTATCATCATGGAATAATATCATAAATAACATACATTCAAGGTAACTACAGCCCTATACAATCACTTCAACGTAATGAATCATAATCTCAAATCGATAACAAATCAAGATAATAAGACCAGCAAGCAAACGTTTTTGGTGATAGATGATAGAGATGGGTTCTTATGCAATTGGAATTGAGAACACACTTCCAAATCAGTATCATAATCAATCAATATTTCATATTATGCATTGGAAATCAGTTAAGGAAGAACCCATGGAAGATTGAAGAAGAAAGTGTTTGATCATATTTTCTTCTTCTTTAAAATATTGAGAATGGATCTCTAGATGAAAATATAATAGAGATGAAGATCACATAAACTTGCTCGTAAAAAATCTAATTTTGAAAATCATCCATATTAAAACCCACATTTGAACCTGATCTTAAGATTCCCAACATGGTAGTTTTCTAGAGAGAGAGTTTTGGAAGGGGAAAGGTTTCAATCTTGTGAGAGATTCTAGAATGGGTGATACGTTTTGGAATTTTTAGGATGAATATATACACCAATAAAAAAAGTAAATAAACTATTATAGTCATTTTAGGATGTGGGATGAATTTCCCATTCACCCGTTTAATTAACAGCATGCAAGCTGCCAGTTGCAGGCCACCTGTGACGAAGGCAGTCACGGGGCATCGTGGCCTTGATGGGCCGTGCCTGGCCTTAGTCATTGGCTACTTAGCCAAATATTGTATTGATATCTGACGAAGGAAAGTCCCCATAGATGAGAACTGCTCGACGGGCCATTGGTGGACCAACAATCCGTCGTTAGGTCCGTCAATGGACACTGCCCAGGCATTATCTTAGGCAACTTTGGGTCCTTCTTTTGGGGCCTCTTGTTGGGCCCTTTAGAAGTCATACCCGGTATTTTCCAACTTTATTACGAACTTTAATAATTTATATACCTTCCACATAAATTTCATCCAAAACAAATACGTATAAGACGTCCAAACAGCCTTGGCCCCAACATGACATACGATGAATGACTTAGGGGCTATCTTTCGAGCACCTTAGACGTTCTCGGGCGTTTGACCTCAAAACTTAACGAAACCTCATATACAACATCAAAAATTCATTTTAAGACTTATTTTTCTCGATTCATACAGATTTAAGCATGCATATACACATGAGGCACACAAGCGACTAGTCGTCGAATGTCTTGGTTGTCCCTTGACGTTCGACTTCCAAATCACTTAAAACTTTGTAAACTATATATAAACCATAAAATAAGACATTTTATAACCTTATACCATCATGAAAAACCCATAAACACATAGAACCACATATTAGGCATCTAGGTGACTTAGTCGTTGAACGTCTTAGTCATCCCTTAACGTTCGACTTCCAATACATCCAATATTTTAGCTACTGCCTATATACTATATTTTAAGCATATTTAGGAAATTAGAACTTTAAGAAAAACATGTTAGTCTCTGGAAACCTTATCTCATTTTCGGGATCTTACATGCTGGAAAAAAACAATTTACCCCTAGATCCTCCAAACTTAAGAATACCCTTTTTTAAGTCCGGTTAAGACTCATCCGGGTAAATCTTCATATTCGGGTGCCCTACCTGGATGGAACCAACCTTTCCTAGATCAAATAACTCACCAAGTTAGTTGTCTTGGCTATTGCAGAGGTTCAGAGGTATGGTTCTACGCGCATCAATTCGTGTGAACCCAGTCTAATCTAGGCGTTCTAGATACATTAGGCATTACTTAGCATAGTCATTTTAGGGTTGTTACATGGAGATGCTACAACAAGATATTCGCGAAATTAAATTTTTAGATAGAGGAGTCCGCGTCCACTTCTACGATGCGATGTTTATTTTGGCTCAGAGGGGGAACAACTCCACGACGCGGATTTGGTTTAGGTAAGTTGTATGACTTTTTCCTTCTCATTTTCAACCCCAATTTTCCTAAACTCTAATATCTTCCTCACAATCATTTTTAATCCGAATACCCAACATTATTACTCATGACTCTAATTCAATGAAACTCTAAACTTCATCTTAAAGGTCTCAAAAACTACAATAATCAACTCAATTCAAGAACACACTTAAATTCAAGAATAGAAATCAAGAACATCAACTTTCAACCCTCTATAGGACGAATTTCACTGAATTAAACATGTTTAGCGCGTGGATGAACGAACCCAATCGCTATGAGGACTCACATTCCTTTTTAGGGATCACCCCCCAAAAAATCCACAATTAACGATCGTTTTCTTGGAATTATTGCTTCTCCTCCATTTGTGTTCTTTCTCTAAAAGCTCTAACGTTAAATCTCATACTTTCTAAACTGAACTAAGTATAGTATTTACTCAAATTAACCCTTAAAACTAATTATTTTAATTGGGTAAGGAAAATACCAATTTACCCTTTAAATTCCCGGATTGTACATTTTCTTAATCCAACAGCCCAACTTTCAAAAAACATAACTCACTCATATGGACTCGAAACCACCAAACTTGGCGGCGTTGGAATGATCGTTCTAAGAATATTCCAACCAAATGTGAAACTACACCTAAATCCTCCTGATATAAGAGTTATCATTGTTTGAATTTTACAAAAACTCAACTTTGACTTACTACCAATTTTCAAGATTTCCTTTTACTTTCCAAAATGATTATTTTCATGTTTCTTAGCTCTTATGATCTATTTTTACAATATCTACCCCTTAGGAACATTACTAGGCTAAGGGTGAAAACATCTAGTTCAAACACCCAACAAACAAATGCAACAAATAACATGTGGATTCATAATTTAAAGAGTACTAAGAAGAGAATTAGTACCTTGATATACATTTATCCGTATTCAAAGAGATGTTAAAAGATCTTCTTCATATCCTATTCAGCTTTCCAAGTAGCTTCCTCAACAATTTGGTTCCTCCAAAGAACTTTGACCGAAGCTACTTTTTAGTCCTCAATTTGTGAACTTAGTGACCTAGAATCTGAACTGGAATCTCCTCATACCTCAATTTGCGAACTTGGCGATCTAGAATCTGAACTGGAATCTCCTCACAACATAGGCTATCCTTGATCATAATATTCTCAGATGGTGTGATCAATGATGGATCTCACGCACTTTTTCAACATTGAGATGTGAAACACCGAATAAACTGCTACTAACTCTTGATGTATCTCTAACGCATAAGCTACATTGCCAATCCTCTTGGTTATGGAATAAGTTTGAATGTATCGTGGAATAAGCTTTACCTTATTACCAAACCTCATCACCCCCTTTAAGGGTGAAACCTTCAAATACACCCAATCATCTACCTTAAACTCTAACGGCCTTCTCCTAGCATTTGTGTAGCATTTTTGCGACTCTGCGCCGTTTTCAACATCTCTTGAATCACCTCTAACTTATTCATAGCTTGATGAACTAAATATTGTCCTATAAACCTTGCTTCACCAAACCTCAAACCATCCAATAGGAGTTCTACATCTTCTCCGATAAAGAGCTTCATATGGAGACATCTTGATGCTAGAACGATAACTGTTGTTTGAAGCAAAATGAATGAAAGGTAGGTGATCATACCAATTCCTTTTAAAATCAATCAGACAAGACCTCAACATATCTTCTAATGTTTGAATGGTACACTCTACTTGCCCATCTATCTGAGGATGAAAGGCAGTACTCAAGTTAACATTTGATCCCAAACCTTTCGGAAAAGATTTCTAGAAATGTGCAATAAATTGTGCACCTCTATCTGAATTAATAGAGACTGGGACTCCATGAAGTCTCAACACCTCCTGAATATATAACCTGGCATAATCCTTTTCTAAATGGGTACTCTTTTCTAGAAAATTTTGGGTTGATGTATCATTTTATCGACAATCACCCAAATATAATCATGCAACCTGCGTAATCTGGGTAAACCTGTGATAAAACCCGTATTAATTGTCTCTCTCTTCCACTCAGGAAGTTTTATATTCTGAGCAAAACCTCCAGGACTTTCGTGTTCTAATTTAAGTTATTGGCTATTGGGCACTTGGCAACGAATTCAGCAATGCCCCTCTTAATATCCTTCCACCAATATACTTCAATCATATCGTGGTACATATTTATGGAACCTGGATGAATAAAGTATCTGGGCTTATGAGTTTCCTCCATGATCCTTTTTTAGAGTCCATCCACCTTTGTACACACAATCTACCTTGATACTTCAACACACCATCTCCCCCTTGTCAAAAGCTAATACTCTTTGTTTTTGAACATTTTTCTTCAAGCCAAGAAAAATGGGATTTTGGTCTTACTTTTCTTTCACCTCTAACACTAGTGATAATTCAGCCCCGTTTTTCACCAATATTCCTCCTTATGTGGAATCCATAAGTGGACTCCTAGACGTGCAAGTCTATGCACATCTTTAGCGAACTCTCTCTTTTCTTCCTCCACATGGGCAGTACTACCCATAGATAACATGCTTAAAGTATCAGCAACCACATTAACCTTAACTGGGTGGTAAAGAACACCCATGTTATCATTCTTGAGTAATTCTAACCACCTCCTCTGTCTAAGATTGATCTCTCTCTAAGTGAACACGAACACCATACAAATAATGATGTCGTATCTTCAAAGCAAAAACTACACTAGCCAACTCTAAGTCATGGGGTGGATAGTTCTTCTCATGAACCTTCAACTATCTAGAGGAATAGGCTATAAATTTTCCATTAAGACACAACCCAAAAAAACTCTAGATACATCACAATACACCACAAAACCTTGAGTACATTCCGACAAAGTCAAAACTGGGGCAGTAGTCAATCTCTTCTTCAACTCCTAAAAGCTCTTCTCACAAGATTCAGACTATTTAAACTTAACTATTTTCTAAGTCAACTTCGTCAAAGGAGACTAAATGGACGAGAAACCTTCTACAAATCTTCTATAGTAGCCAGCCAAACCCAAGAAACTCCTAATATCAGTGGGAGATGTGAGCTTAGGCCAACTTTTCACTGCCTCAATTTTCAGGGTATCAACCCTAATATCCTCATCGGAAACTATGTGACCCAAGATTTCAACAGAATCAAGCCAAAACTCGCATTAAGAGAACTTGACATACAACTCTCTATGCTTAAAAGTTTGAAGAACTATTCTGAGATGACTAGCATGATGCTCTTCATTCCTTGGATAGATTAGCATGTCAACAATGAAGATGATAACAAACATATCTAAATAAGGTTTGAAGACTCTATTCATAAGATCAATGATTGTTGTAGGATCATTGGTCAACCCAAAGGATATGACCAAAAACTCATAGTGCCCATATCTGGTTTTGAAAGTTGTCTTTGGAATATGACATAACCTTACTCTCAACTGGTGGTAGCCTGATCTGAGGTCAATCTTTTAAAAACAAGATGCACCCTTAAGCTGGTCAAAAATAGCATCAATTCTAAGAGTAGGATACTTATTCTTGATGGTAACCTTGTTCAACTAACGGTAATCTATACGCATCCTAAGGGAACAACTCTTCTTTTTCAAAAATAAGACAGAGCGCCCCAAGGTGAGACACTCGGTCGAATAAAGTGTTTCTCCAAAAGGTCTTTCAATTTTTCATTTAACTCTTTCAATTCTATTGGATCCATTCTATATGAAGGAATATAGATAGGAAGAGTATATGGAAGAAGATCTATGCCGAAGTCTCTCTCTCTCTCAGGAGGGACTCCGGGAAGATCATCTAGAAAGACTTCTGGAAACTCTTATACTACTGGAACTGATTGAATAGGAGGTAACTCAACATTTGACTAATTAAATCGGACTAAGTGATAGAAACACCCCTTAGAAACTAACTTCATTGCCTTAGGCTATGAAATGAAATGACCCTTAGGCACTGTTTAACTGCTTTTGCACTCTAAGGCTGGCTCATTTCGTAACTGAAACTTGGCAAGTCGAGCTTTATAATCAACTGAGGTGTAATAGGCATGAAGCCATTCCGTACCAAGAATAACATCAAAGTCTACCATGTCTAACTCAATTAAATCAGTCATAGTACTCTTGTGATTGACGAAAATGGGACAATCACGATAGACTCTCTCTCCTAAAATGGGTTCACAACCAAGTGTAGAAACAATATGTTGCTTAAGAATAATATCAAAGTTCATAGAAACATATGAAGTTACAAAAGATAAACTCACTCCTGGGCCTAGCAATGCATAAACAGTAAATTCATAGACTTGAATTATATCAGTGACAACATCTGGCGAAATCTCATGCTCTTGGAAATTGTTGAGAGCATACAAACGGTTCGTTCCTCCACTAATTTCAGAAGTAGCTCCTCTAGGTGCAACCCCGTATGGTAGAGCAACTGATGAAGACTAGGATCTATTTCCCCCACAACTATTTACCTAATTATATTTTGGACATTAAATCATGAAATGCCCGGTCTGACCATACTTGAAACAACCAATGGAGCCCTCACAATAAACACTAGAGTAGTTTCTACTACACTTAGCGCAGGAAAGAGGCTTGCTACCTCTT
This sequence comes from Solanum habrochaites, assembly GCA_027704765.1. Lineage (NCBI taxonomy): Eukaryota > Viridiplantae > Streptophyta > Magnoliopsida > Solanales > Solanaceae > Solanum > Solanum habrochaites. The sequence continues at coordinate 69,011 of JAKWJA010000680.1, forward strand.
TGCGCCACACTACCTTGTCAATAGGAAAGTTTAACTCTGGAAGTATGAACATAGTACTCACCCTTGTTCTTGGGTGCAGGTGCACCAGTAGATGATGGAACATGACCCTTTTATTTCTGTTGGAAAGATAATCGTTTTACATTACTCTTCTGCTTCCGGGACTCTATAACACTCAGGAAATTCCACGACTTAGTCTAGAGCCTCACTTGATGAACTATGTCTTTAAATAGTTTTTTTTTAAGATAAAAAAAAGGTAACAAACTCAATTAGGAAGTGTTAGAATCAAAATGTCAAGAAACGACCACGACGTCTGGAGACTTGTGAAAATGAACTAGTGTGCCTTGGTGTGTTTCAAGAGAATTAAAGAGTCGGAAAAAGGTCAAATTTGGCTAAAAGGTTTAGAATACATATTAGAATGTTTTTAAAGTCAAAATGTCCGGGTATGACTCCCCAAGGACCACCCTAAGGGTCCTTGAGGAGGACCCAATATTTGACCCTTAAAATTGTCTATTGGCAGTGGCAACCACGACGGCAAACGATGAGTCGTTGTTTGAACGATGCTCTGTCATTTGGTTCTGTTGGTTGAAACATATCAAAGTCACCTATAGGATTCAAACTCAAGTCTCTGATCCAAACCACGACTGACCAGGATGTTTCGTGGTTGGATTGACGCCTCGTCGATGGATTCTTGTCTATTGAGACCCCAATTCACTTCCAAGTTTCGGTTAAGTTAAGGGAGTTTATTTAATTAGTTATTGACTTAATTGGTGATTAAGGGGTCGTTAAATTACCTATTTAGGGACAATAAAAAGTATTTTAACTCATTAAATCAACCAACTCTTCATAATTCTAAATCAAAAATCAAAACCCACTTTCCCTCTCTCACAAATTCACTCTCTAGACCACCATTGAAGCACAAGGAAGAACTCAAGCTAGGGCACTAAACATTAATCCTTTTTCACTTCAAATTCGTGGACTATAATCAATTAATGTATGGGGATATTTATTCATGGATTAGTTTCTCCATGATGCCCTTCAAAACCTCTATTTTTTGAAATATTTATTATGACCAAAAACTAGGGTTTTGTGATCTAGCAATGGGTTCACTCTTAAATAATTTTCTTTATGTTATGGGCATTTTTTATCAGTATATTTGGATAATTGATGGATTTCTATTTGTGAAAACCATCAAGAACCCATGTGACCCTATAACCCAATTTCATGAAGTTGATGAAATGAATTGAGGTAATAGGTGTGTATAGTATGTAATTGCATGATTATCTAGTTATAGATTATTGTCCCCTCAATGCCTATTATGATTTAGATGAGTGGTAATAATGATAATGATGCCAACCATGAAAAGAGGGAAATTCTAGGCGTTGCAATATGATGACAAATGTTGTACATAGACTTGAATTCACTTGCAATGGGTTAGGACCTTAGGAAGGAGTACGAAGAAAGGTTTGATTGTGGGATGGTTTTTTTAATTCCTTGAACCTAGTTATTGGTGGAATGTTATTAGGTATTAATAGAAAATGGGTTCTCTTGGTGTATTAAAGTAGCTATAGGCCTCATGACAAAACTATAATTGACATGTGAAAGGTGTTATTCACATATGTATGATGATCCTAGTGTGAAAGTGCATTTTAAACTAATGAATCTAAGAGGTTATGTAAAATTGTATTGAATGAAGATGAATTACTCTTAACCACACCATGTAACAACATTTATAGAACACGGTGTTAGTGAGTGGAAAGGTATACTAAGCACCGAGAGGATATGGCCAATAAGGGAAAAACCCTTCCGTTAATGCAACAGGTTGGCTCATCCTAGTGATACTCATGTGATGGGACTCCTCCGCAAATACAATAGGCACAGTCCTTAAAAGCAATCTCCCTATCCCTTAACTACGTGCCCCCATAGGACATAGCTAGTGGATCCACATAGTAGCTAATATGTAGGTTCTACCTTGGCAAGTTGAATACCCTTTTTCAGTTTGGGGCTTTATGACACCGGATTCCATGGAAGATTTCATGGTCTATTTAGGTTATGGTTGATATTTTCTAAAGTAATGAATTAATAAATAAGTATTAACTAGTGTATGAAATTCTAATGAGTTTACTATCGGTAGTGCAGAGTGGGGTATGGACTTTACTTGGTAAATTGCATAGTAGGCTTCGAGATGTGTTTGTAAGAGATTCCTTGTAGTTATAAATTAACATGGTGAGTCATGTCTATCTATAATGAATGTCAACAGGATATAGTGTGGCATAAGGTGGTTTCTACTAAGCAATTGATTTGTAGGGCCTGAGGATACTCATGGGATGATAAACATCTATACCATTGCCAAGTGGACCCTAGGAAATGCTAAGTCATGCCTCATTGCGGTAGTTTAGATTATGATTGGTGGTGGTATTGTATTATGTTGTTTTACTTGATGATGTAATGTTTTCCAAAAACCTCAGAATACATACTTTATATATAAATGTTCCTTTTTCATGTTTAAAGGTTTTATGCATTTCTCCATACTTAGTGCATTATTTGTTCTGACCCGTTTTCTCCCTTTTCTATTATGAGTATAGGTTCTGGCTAATTGGTTGATCATTTACTCCTGAAGAAATCTTGGATTTCATATCTCCAAGACTTTTGGTATGTCCTGAAAAATTCGAGGACATATGCACTTGATACCACTTTATGTTTTCTTTATTGATGTAATAGACTTATTAAATCTTTTCTTATGTACATTTGTTCAAAAGACTATTGTGTGTAAAGGGATAAGGACCCTATTTGAAGATTTTTGTTGATATCTTATTATAGATGGTTTATTTGTGACAATGGTATTAGATTCTTACTATTTTGGTTATGAAAAGGGAAGTTTGAACTTTTATTGTAAAAAGTTTTAAATTACGCATTATTTCAAGTTCATTATGTAGCAATGATACGATTATGATAAGTCTTGTAAGAGAAAACCCGTCGGGTGTCTGATTACGCCGGTAATTTTAGGGGTTACTCTATCGGGTCGTTTACAAGTTGGTGATAGACTAGTAAGGTTTTGCGGATAATAATGCGGTTGATGCTAACACACACCACTTTAGTATAGAGTCGTTCATTCATAAAATGTGAGCGCCATAGTCCACCGTTATTAATAGTGAGGATATGAGATGATTTAGAACCTTCCTTCTTCATTATGTATATGATCCAGCTTGAGAGTCCCGGTAACTCTATGTAATCCTTTCCTTCTACCTTCTTTTGTCTTCGTGCTTATAGGCCATGGAATACAGGAGAATACTCTAGGAGACCTAAGGAGAGATGTGAATGAGGGCGGTTCCCCCTAAAGCTCCTCAAAACCCATCATGTTCCTATTGAAGACGGGTATGTCTTCGTGTGTTGAGATAAGTGCTTGCCATCCATAATGGGTTTACTCAAGTGTTGAAGAGTACTCAAGTTTCTAGGGGATCTAGGGTAAAGAGAACCCTCTGATTCTAACACCCTGCAGTGACAAACGATAAGGTTTATTTTCACATAGGATTTGAAATCCCATTCTTTGTCTCCAAGTCACAGAAAGAAGAATCCTACAAGGAGGTTACAGAGATGAGTATTCATGGAGACGCTAGACTGCCATGGGCTATCGATTCTTGACTCAAGAAAGGCGGGGAATATCACCCTATAAATCAAAAGATTTGTGGCTCATAAATTTGGACTATGAGACATGGAAGGATCAGAGGCCTCGGTTAAGAAGGACGAATACTTGGGGGATTTTTGAAAATTGGCTTGTCCTGATATTGGTCTTTCCCTGGAAACTACTAAGGGCCTGGAGAGAAAAATGCCAAGGAATTTCATCAATCTTCGTCAAGGGAATAAGTGTGACAGGATATTAGGAATATGAAGCTCAAGGCACTCACAACAAATGTCAGTATGCTCGCCCTACCATGGTGAGCGGACTCTCTAGGGCGAAGATGCATAAGTTTGGTATGGGGATTGGTATACCGCTCCTTCGTTTTATGTGGCGGTATCGATCTTTGTGTTATCGACATGAATGTAGGTCGGTATTGCTAATATCTGAACAAGACATGGAAATTTCTCCGTCTTATGGTCCACGCCAAACAAATGGAGGAAAAAAAACTTAACAAAAAGATGGTAGGGAAGTTGAAAAAGATAAAAGCAAAGGTGTAGCCAGAGAAATTTTTCGATAAAGGCTAGGTTGAGATATAAGCACAAACCAAGGTTTTTTCAAAAAGAAGGTTTCAAGTCCCTCAAATGCTCCAAATCCAAATCAAGGGAGGAGGACTACCCTTAAGCCTCAAGAAGAAGATAAGAGTGTCCCTTTTGTTGAAAGAACTACTAGTGCCAAGTGTGTTTAAAACATGAAGGGAAGTTTCTTGCCGGTACGGGTGTTTACTATGGATGTGGAGAAGTGGTCACCCATTGAAGGATTGTCCAATCCGTTCGTACAAGGGGAGATAAGGCACCTAATCTCCAACAAATGCTCCAAACTTCGTTGCTCCCAAAAAGAATAATTTTTATGCTCTCCCCTCTAGGAACGATTAAGAGGATTCTCTCGACCTTGTTACAGGTATGTTACAAGTGTTTTCCATTGATGTTTATGCATTGTTAGACCCCGATGTCACCTTTTCCTTTGTAACCACTTTAGTGGCTGTGAGATTTAAACCTTTTTTGGTTTCTACCACCATTGGCGTGATTAGTACTGTGTCAAAGATTTTGAAGGGTTGTCCCGTTTCATGGCCCAATAGAGTCAATTAGGTTGAATTGGTAGTTAGAATTTAGAAACTTGATTTAGAACTTGATATGTTGGACTTTGATCCTCATTTTGGGGGTGATTGGATACATTCTTTGTTTGCTCCATTATTTGTTAGAAGAAATGGGTAGTAAGTTTCCATTCCCAAATTTACCCGTTGTAATGTTGAGTTGGAAGGGGGGTTAAAACCTAGCTCCAAAGAGGTCGAATATTTTTTTTCTTAAGCTTATAATTTATTTCTAAGTGATTGTCTGTATAAGATTGTGAGGGTCAAGGTTCTTGTGTGCGAGACTCCTCCACTAGAGTCTTTATCAAACATTAGTTCTTAAGTATAATCCTCAGGAAGTAGTCCGTTGGATGAACAGTACATAGCTCATAGGTATTAAGATGAGAAGTGTCGCGCTTCATCATAAACCAACATCATGTGAGAATGTTCTTCACCTAATCATTTTTTTTGAACATAGTTATATTTTAGAGTACAATTAAGAAAAACCTTCCAAGATACTCTCATTCACTAGATTATCATTAACATCATCACTCGTACATCTGTTTGTGTATGTACATATATGAGAAAGTTTATGACAAACAAACTTTGTAGACAGACATGTTGTCTACAACTTTCATTAGTCATAGAACTTTGTCGTTGCATATTAAGAGATATAAAGGTGCATATGAGAATGTAAATTTCAATTGGACACCGACAGTAAACATCATTCAACTCATAGTTATGAATGAGATGTGTGTGCATACATAGTGGTATCATGACATGACATAATACAGACAACCATTGTCTTATAAGAAACCACCCTTCAAAGGATCACAACATATATACAATATCCCTAAAAGTCAATAAAAACTCATATGTAAAGCATTTAGTGAATATAGGCACAACGACCCACAGTTCCAATCAAAGGATAGAAGAAGCACATCCAAAGCATGTGAATAGACAAACTCCTAAACATGCCTTAAGATCACACATTCATATAGGGTAATGAGATGCAGAGGACACATTTTAAATAGTACTCTATCACACTTAATCATGAAGTGACCTTAATACGCTACATAACAAATCTATATTAACATTATACTTACTTATCAATACATCTTAAAAACTAGGAACTAGGCATTGAGGACTAAATAACATACCTTTATAGACACCTTCGACTCATGAGTCATTGTAATTAAAACTTGCCCGTTCTCGGTACCATACTATGCCCGCAATGCGGAGCAGGTATCAAAACCAGTGTTATTACATAGATAAGAAGTGGTAAACATCGCTATCATAAGTGAACACAAACCAGACATCATGTCCAATTCCAAACGATGTGTACTAGAAGTAGTCACCTTACCAATTCTGAAAGCCAGATATCATAGATAAATCCTCAACAATTCATAATCATAGTAAGATAATATAGCGTATACCACGCAACAATACTGTTACAATCCAAACCATAAATTCATTAACACAATCCAATGCACAAGACCAACAAAACCCACTTTATATGCTAAATTGAGACGATTTGTGGTGGAAATAATGGGTTCTTCAAGGAATTATATTGCGAAAATCATTTCCTTTAATACCTCTGAACCAAACATTAATTTATCATTACAATGACCTTGTGAAACATTTCACAAAGAGAAACTTGGTTTTAGATTGAATTAGGAAGGTCGACGCCGAGAGACACAATTGAAAAATCGCTTATATAGTAACTCTTGAATGAAAGGTTTCCAAGGATCAAGGGTTACAACCTTAATAGAATACAAATCCCAAAGAAACTTGGAGGGGAAAAAAAGGCATAATCAGTGGAATACATCGCCCTAGTTTGATCTTAAGCAATGGTCTCAGCAATTAGTTCTAGAGAGAATCTCGATTTTAGAGGGAATGTCAGGGTTAAATTTGAAGAATAAATTTTTAATTTGGGGTTTCAATGTTTTAATCAACTGTTTAAAATAACACAAAAATAGGTAATGATAACTTCCACCCTTTTTAATTAGAGTTGTGTGGTATGTATGAATTTACAATTCACTCCTTGCGAGCGGACCGAAACTTAGACAGGTTGCATTGGTTGCCATTCAAGGGCACCAATGCGGGGTCGTCAATTAGTAATGAAGGATTGTCCTGTGCTATTCCCATGATGAGTGAGGATTCTCAATTTGAGGCCTAATGCCACGGACTTAGACCTTAGCGTTTTGAGCTAAGGCGGGCCTTGCGGAGACCTCGCCTGAAGTTCTACTCACGCAAATCTTCAAGATGTTGTAAGTTCAGGAAGCCTTAAGGACTGGAAAGCTAAGACGAATGCCTTTGAAAAAGGACGTAGAAAGAAATAAAGAGAGAGTGTGAAGAAGGCTTTTTGTATTGCTTGGAGAATAGTGTGTTTATCACCAACTTCACAGACTCGTGCCTTGCAATAGAGAGGCCACCCTATTATACTATCTTCTTAGGAGACTAAAGTGCCAATTAATATTACTTAACATGAGTCCTGTAGAATATTTACTTTTGGTCTTTTCTAGTGGGAATTCTACATCTACTTTGGGACCTTCTCTAGCCTTCTTGAGAGTTCTAAAATGTTCTAGAGTTCTCTGCACAACTCTAGAGCAATCTGCCCTTTTCCGGATGCGGAATCAGGGTGAAATTGTGGCGGGACGTCACACGCTCCCCCACCTGATGATGCAACGACCGCAGCGCATTGCTGTAAGAACTCCTGGACTATGTCCTTGAACTGCCATAAATATTCATATTTCTCCCATGTGGCCTTTTTCGGAGTTTCTCCCTTCCAATGCAAAAGGAACATGTCACTGGCTTGTTGAGATCGCTTCTGTTTTGCTTGATAATCCATGATAGCTTCGATCTCTTGGTCATGGGTGCCCGTTGTGATCGGTTCCAGCTAGGATCTTCCCCTTCCTCATGGTACGAGTTGAGGACACTCACCTGAAACACCAAATGGATCTTAAAGTGTGGAGGTAACTCCAACTTGTACGAAATCTTTCCCACGTTGGAAATTATATTTAATGGACCCTCATATTTGCGCATTAAGTTTTGATGGATGCCTCTTAGTACTTTGAATTGTCTTGGATTGAATTTCACCGAGACCATGTCGCCTTCTTTATAGTCCGTGGGACGATGCTTATGGTCGGCGAACTTCTTAATCTTCTTGGCTGCCTTGTCCAAGTAGGACTTAGCAGTGTCAAGTTTCTCCTCCCATCCCTTGGCAAGATGGTAGGAACCCAAACTCTTTCCCTCAAAAGCAGTCAGAAACGAATGCGGAGTTTGGGGTTGTTGGCCTGTCGCCAACTCAAATGCTGTGTGCCTGGTGGACTCGCTCCTCTGCAAATTATAGGAAAACTGTGCCATATCTAGGAGTCTGGCCCAATCTTTTTGATGCGCACTAACATAGTGCCTTAGATAGCACTCTAATAGGGCGTTGATGCATTCAGTCCGCCATCAGTCTGCGGGTGGAAACTTGTGGAGAAGTGAATCTCCGTTGCAAGTATCTCTAACAACTCTCTCCAAAAGTTCCCGGTAAAGCGAGCGTCTCGGTTGCTAATGATATGTCTCGGCAGCCTCCAATATTTCACCACGTACTTAAAGAACAATCGAGCAGCCTATTTTTTCGTGCTACCTGCTGTGACGGACATGATGGTATCATACTTTAAAAACCTGTCCACCACTACCATTATAGTACCAAACCCATCGAACTTCGGTAAGGAAATGATGAAGTCCATGGCCACTCTCTCCCATGGGCTTTCTGCTACGGGTAGTGGCTCTAGTAACCCTCACGGTTTCCTTTGCTCCACCTTGTTTTGTTGTCACACAAGACAAGTCTACATATAGCACTCGATGTCATCCCGCAATTGTTGCCAAAAGTAAATAGCCTTGATCAGTGCCTCGTACGTCGCTATCCCGGATGCCCAACCCGCGGTGTGTCGTGGTTTTCCTTTATTATGCGCCGCCTGATAGACCCGAACTTGGGTACATAGACCCTCTGACCGGTAGTGAGCAAGAAGCCATTTTCTATCCAAAAGCGCCTGGTTTTGCCTTGGGCAGCCAACTCCATCAGCTTCCTGGCTTCTGGATCGTGTTGCATTCCATCTTTGATTGCATCTTGAATGTCACAGTGAGCTGTAGTGATGGAAGAAAGTTCGGCCTTCCTACTTAGTGCGTCGGCCACAACATTGCCTCTTCCTGGCTTGTACTCCAAAACGTAGTCGAACTCTGCTAGAAAATCTTGCCATCTAGCTTGCTTTGAGGTGATCTTATTTTGGGACTAAAAGTAGCTAGTGACAACGTTGTAAGTCTTGACAATGAACTTGGAGCCTACTAAGTAGTGTCTCAACGTGCGTAGGTAGTGCACAATGGTCGTCATCTCTTTCTCCTGCACTGTGTATCGTTGTTCGACCTCATTTAATTTGCGGCTCTCGAATGATATTGGGTGTATATCTTGCATTAAAATCCCCCAATGGCAAAGTCTGAGGCATTCGTATGTATTTTGAAGGTCTTGGAGAAGTTGGGCAGCGTCAAGACGGGCTCCTCCGTTACTGCGACCTAGAGACCTTCCAACGCTTTTTGGCACTCCTCCTTCCAAAACCACGGCTTATTCTTCTTTAAAAACTCGGTCAATATAGCGGCTTTAGTGGAGTAACCACTGATGAACCTGCGATAGTAGTTCACAAGCCCAAGGAACGATTGCAGCTCGATCACCTTCGTGGGCGCCTCCCACTCTTGGATCTCCCTAATATTTGCCTCGTCCATCCGGAGTTTGCCTTGGATGATAACATGGCCTAAGAAGTGCACATCGGGCTGGGAAAACTCGCACTTCTCCAGCTTGACGTAGAGCTGGTTTTTCGTAAGACTTGGAAGACTTTTATCAAGTGCTCCACGTGTTCCTCCAAGGTGTTGCTATAGATGACTATGTCATCCAAGTACACCACCATGAACTGGTCCAAGTAAGGATGAAGAATCTCGTTCATTAGCGTGGAAAAGGTGGCGGGTGCATTGGTTAAGTCGAAAGGCATCACCAACCACTCGTATGCTCCATATCTAGTCACGCGCACTGTCTTTGGCTCCTCCCCCTCTACGATGCGCACTTGGTAGTAGCCTTTCCGTAGGTCCATCTTGGTGAAGTACTTGGCCTGCCCAAGTCTATTTGTTCTTAATTGTGACCTTATTGAGCGCCCGATAGTCGATGCATAAGCGCAATGACCCTTCTTTCTTCTTGTGGAACAGCACTGGCGCGCCATAAGGTCCCTTGGATGGACGGATGTGACCGGCCTCGAGGAGCTCCTTCAACTGCTTTCTTAGCTCCTCTAACTCGAGTGGAGCGATGCGGTAAGGTACATGGGCGGGTGTCTTGGCTCCGACCTCCAACTCTATCTTATGATCTACCTCGCACCTTGGAGGTAGAGTCTTCGACAGCTCATTCGGTATCACGTCCTTGTTCTCTTCTAGGATAGTCTTTATGATCGGTAGCAAGGACTCCATAGCACCATGGTCTTCTTCTGAACTTGCAATGTTAGCTAAGAACGTCGGTTCTCCTTTCTTCAGGCCCTTCACAATCTGCATGGCCGATAAGTGGGCGTGTCCTTCTTTCTTTGTCACCTTGACTAGAGGTACCATGCATGACCCTTCCCGCTCCATGACCATGAGTCGTTAGAGGTAGGGGTCGATCATCGTGTGGCATAGGTGAAAGAACTCTTGCCCAAGAAAGATATCAAATATATATAAAGGAGAGACGATAAAGTTTTTTTTACCTTGCCACTTTCCCAACATGATTCTTACTCCTTAGGCAACCACGCACACGAGAGTCGGTGAGGCGTTAACTGTCTTGAGGCGGGTGTTTCTTGGAACAAAGTTCAGCCCTAACCTCTCTGCTGTCGTCTTGGTCATGATATTGGCTTCTGCCCCGGAGTCTACCATGGCACGAGCTGGTCATCCATTAACGGAGATGTCTACATACTCCGTGTTGAAATCTCCTGGTTTCTCGGTCTGCTTGGCTATCGACGCACAGTCTAACCATTCCCAACTGCATCATGCCCACTTCATGCCCTTGCTCTTGTGCGTCCTTCTCCTTCCGTTCGTGTAGGAAGGCATCGAGGTTCTTCATTTCGGGGCACCTAGCATAGCCATGTGGTCCATGACATATGTATAACCCATCCCTTTTGCTTATCTACGCCCGCTTCTCTGTATAATTTTGGCACATGATCCACTTTCTATCCGGGTTGTGGGGATCGTGTTGCTTGGGGTGTGCCTGCTTCTCCTTGCCTCGGCCACGGTCTCCCCCACCTTTGGCATGAATACTTCTTGCATCTTGGCTCTTTTCCTTGTCATGTTGTTCATGCTTGATGAAGTTGTCAATGACTCGCTTTTGATGTGATGGATTCGTCTATAGTTTTGACCTGACGCTGCTCCAACTATGTCTGGTCCCAATCTGCAGTGCGTCCACATGAAGTGGAAACAACATGTCTCGTCTGTGAGGTTGGGAATTTGAAGCGTTAGGAGTTGTGCAAACTCATTCACATACGCCCAAATGCCTTCCCATTCATTCTAACAAATCATGGACTTGAGCTTAACATTCATACACGGACATGTTAGGGAGAAGGCTTTCTTGAATCTTCAGGAATTGCTCCAAACGTGTTGATGGTGCACGTCCCCTTCCCTGATCCAGCCTTTTTGCGCCTCCACATAGCATAGCCACTCGGGACAAGTTACAACACGGAAGTGTTGATCTTGTTTATCGTGCTTCTCACCCGTATACTTGGAAGTAAGTTCCAAGGCCATAGAAAAGTTTTCCACCTCTTTAGCATCACTACGCCCTGAATATAGGTGGCTTGGGAGCCTAGACCCTGGCCTCCCTATCATGATAAGGTGATGAAGATCCTCCAACCTCACGCCTTCCTTGAGTTCCTGCTCTTGGATTCAGTCTGTCTGATCGTTCCCAAGCGCTTTTCGTAAGTGAGCTCCAAGGAAGTGAGAGTTTCCTCTGTGTTATTAAGCACTACATTAAGCTAAACTCCAAGGAAGTGGAAGTGATGGAACATCCTTCATCTCGAACGCGGCCAGCTGGCGACCTTCAAACTTCCTTAAGGATGTCTTCTCGGCCTCCTCAAGGGTGAAGTTCTCAGGGGTCTTGAACTTGTTGTTCTGCCACGTTTAGCGCGCCTAAGATCTCGACGGCTTGTTCTTGCCACTTTCCACCATGGACGGACCCATTCTTCTCGTGCGGTGGTGAGGTGACGGCCTATGGCATATTCTCCTATTTCTGCGTTCACGTGCCTCGACAGTCGAGGGTGGGTTTTGTCATGTTAGCGCCGCGCTAGGTGTGAGCTCGGGGCAGCACCTCTCAATTAACCCGTTTAGAGTTTATCCCCTTTCGGTTCTTCTTACCAACATCCAGACGGACGTTGGTGGTTGCTAGCACCGTTTTCTACTTTACGTCTCTTCAATAGCCTTCCCTTAGTATCAAACCGCTTTTGCTTTTGATTACCACTTTGTTGGACTTAGAGTGATTTGCTAAGACTGTGCAGTCCTCGACGACTTACTCACTAATCTCAAGATCTTGTTAAGTTCAAGAAAGCCTTAAAAAAAAGACTCAGAACAGCTAAGAGAATTGATTTGAAAGATTAGAAAAGAAAATGGAAAAAGAGCTTTTGAAGAGCTTTGTATGGCTTTGGAGAATGTTTACAAACTTTGCTTGGTGCTTCTGCAAATGAGGGGGCACCTCTATTTATACTACTTCCTAGGGGCTAAAGTGCAATTAATATTTACTTTACAAAGCCCCCTTAAGAAGATTTACATTTGGTACCTTTTCTAGAGAATTCTACACTACTTTGGGACCTTCTCTTGCCTTCTTGAGAGTTATAAAATGTTCTAGAGTTCTCCACACAAATCTAGAGCAATCTGCCCCTTTCCGGACGCGGAATTAGGCTAAAATTGTTGCGAGACGTCACACTAAGCTCCCACGACTAAGTTTTGAGCCACGTTCCCCTTTGATGGGGGTGTCGACTGGTTGGAGGGGCGTCAAATGAGGTCGTCAATGAGACTCTTTTGGCAGCCTCTTGGCAAACATTAGGGTCCTCCTCAAGGATCCTTAGGGTGGTCATTAGGGAGTTATACCCGAATGATTTAACCTTAAACATGTCCATCTAGATTATAGGGTCCCCTCCTATAATTTTAGACTCCAAAAAATTCTCAAAAACAAGGCAAACATTACAAAGGACACACTAGCACACAAAAAAAATAGTTTCCGGACGTCTTGGGTATTCTTGAGTTGACCTCAAACCTCTTAAAACCCACCATGAACCAGTTGTTCTCAAAATTCTAAGCAAATTATTAACTCTTAAAATTCATGTGAGGCTCTAGATTATCCTAGTTCATTTGAGGGGTGTAACACAACCACAACAAGAAAAAACCATGCCTATATATACACACGCCAAAAAAGAAGAAGAAAGACAAAGATATATGTGCCAGTCTTGGTAACAAATATATACATCGTATTCTTGCACATTGTGATTGAAGATTTTGAAGTCTATTTTTCGCAGTTTCAAGTTCGTGGCTCTTTAAAGTTTATATTAGCTATTAACTTTGGAAATCAGTAGATCCTATCAGCTTTTTTGTGGTATCAATTTTTGCAGCGAGGTAACTCTAAATTCTCGCATGATTTAATTAGAATACTTGTATGAAAATTTGATTTTAATAATATGGAAGGCTTAGAATCGCATTACCTATTATTACCGCAATATCAATCTATGATGATGCTGTCATTAGTTATTGAGAAGGTATGAATGACGGAGGGAAAGGGAACCAAAGAGCGGGCGGGGCGAAGAATAAAAGAAGGAGGAAATAAAGAAAAGAGGGAGGAGGGGCAGAGGAGTAGAGGAGGGGGGGGGGGGGGGGGGGGGGGGTTGGGGGGAGAGGGGGGGGGGGGGAGGATGTGAGGAGGAGGAGGAGAGGGGGGGGGGGGGGGGGGGGTAGAAGGGGGAGGGGGAGGAGGGGGGGGGGGGAAGGGGGGAAAAGGGAGGAGGAGGAGGGGGGGGACGAGGAGTGAGGAGGAGGAGGAGGGGGGGGGGGTGTGGGGGGGGTGGGGGGAGGAGTGAGGAGGAGGAGGAGGAGGAGGGGAGGAGGAGGAGGAGAGGAGAGAGGAGGGAGGAAGGAGGACGAGGAGGGAGGAGAGGAGGAGGAGGAGGGGGAGGAGGAGGAGGAGGAGGAGGGGGAGGATGATTGGGATGAGGAGGAGGAGGAGGAGGAGGGAGGAGGGGGAGGCTGAGAGTATCGGAGAGTGAGGAGGAGGAGCAGGAGGATGGAGGAGCAGGAGGAGAGGATGCAGGAGGAGGAGGAGGAGAGATGGGGGGGAGGAGTGGAGGAGGAGGAGGAGGAGGATAGTATGAGGATCAGAGGAGGAGGAGGGGAGGAGAGGCGGAAGAAGATGAGGTATGAGGAGGATTATGATTAGTGGAGTTTAGGGATTATATGAGGGAGGAGGGAGGAGTTGAGGGGGGGAGGAGTACGGAGGATTGCCGAGGAGGGAGGCAGTATGAGGGGATTAGGATCAGGATCATTATTATTATTATTCTATTGGTATGATTATGATAGGATGTAGGATTATGAGGATGATGAGGATTAGTATTATTAGGATTAGTTTGAATAATTGGTATTATTAGTAGTAGGATTTATTATTATGATTATTACTAGGACATTATCTTATTAGTACTACTACTATTATGAGGATTAATAGTATTAATATAGTATGTATATTATTATGTATTTTATTATAGTATATTGTATATTATTATTATTTTATTATTTATTTTTTTTTGGTAACTAATTTTTTATTAATTACCGAGATAAAACTTTACAAAACAAGCAGCTAACACAGCATGCTTAAACCAAAAGAAAACAACTCTGTAACACTACTCTAACAGCTATAAACTCAAATCTGCCTATGCTTAATAACATTGTTAATACTACTGGAAGATCTAGCTATAGTTACATATGCTATCCTCTTAACTACTTCATCTATCAAGCTACTCTTTTCTTCAAAAATTCTCTTGTTTCTTTCATTCCACAGCCCATAAACTCCTTCAGCAAGTATTCCTTTGAATAGTTGTGCTCTAACAGTCTTCCCTTTCCCATTTTTAACACACCATTGAATAAACTGTGTCCAAGTCTTTGGCATGTTGCTGTGTACATTAATCCACCTTAGCAGCCTCTCCCATACTTCTTCAGCATAATGACATTGGATGAACAAATGCTCCATACTCTCATCTGCACTTTTGCACAATACACAATCTCTATCAAGTGTCATTCCCCATTTAGTAAGTCTATCCACTGTTGCTAGCTTCCTATTCATCAAGATCCATAGGGTAAAACTAGCTTTTGGTCTGGCTGCATTTTTAAACATTAAGCACCTCCATTCAGGTTTGATCTTCTCCCCTCTAAGATAGTCATAAATGTGCTTGATCACCCCTTTTCCTTGCCTTGGTTGACACTGATCAACTATGTGCTTGGCATTCATAATTTTCCTGATCATCCAGCTGGCTTGATCTCTCTTCTGCCATTCAATCTGATCTTTTAAGTAATAAGCATGAATCCATTTGATCCATAACTTGTCTTCTTTATTTGCCAAGTCCCAACAGAGTTTAGCTACTGCTGCTCTATTCCACACTTGCATGTTTATCAACCCCATGCCACCTTCACTTTTAGGCCTGCAAACTTGCTCCCATGCTATTAAAGCCTTTAGCTAAAGGACAGTCCTGACAGAAAGTGCTTCTACACAGACTCTCAATCAACTTGATTATCTTAGCTGGAAAGATGAACAATTGTGCCCAATAAGATTGAACACCAAATAGCACTGTCTGCACCAGTTGAGCTCTCCCTGCATAAGATAGTTTCCTAGCTGTCCATGAGTTGATTCTTGCCATTATTCTATCAATTAGTGGATGCCATTGCATAACTGACATTTTCTTGGTTGATAATGGAACTCCCAAATATTTGAAAGGCAATTCTTCCATGTTGTATCCTAGCTGTTGAACAATCTGTTGCCTCACTTCTATTTGCACACCTCCACAATATATTGAACTTTTATTGAGGTTAGCCTGTAACCCTGAAGCTTGGGAAAAATGAGAGAAACATAATTGAATGGCTTTGACAGACTCAAGATCACCTCTAGCAAACAATAAAAGGTCATCTGCAAAACATAGATGAGTAACATCAAGCTTTGAACACTTAGGATGGTACTTAAACTTTTTATCATCTTTAAGACCTTTAAGTGTCCTACTAAGATACTCCATTGCTATAGCAAATAGAAAAGGAGACATTGGATCTCCTTGTCTCAACCCTTTAGCTGCTTCAAAACTTTGTGAAACCTGCCCATTAACTATTATAGAATAGTTCACAGTTTTGACACATTTCATTATCCATTGCACAAACATCTCAGGAAATCCTAAACCATACATTACTTGCTCCAAAAAAGCCCATTCCACTGAATCATAAGCCTTCTGTAAGTCAATCTTCAACATGCACCTAGGAGAGATATGCTTCCTAGTATAAGATTTAACCAGCTCATGAGCAAGCACTATATTATCAGAAATCTTCCTTCCTGGGATAAATCCTGCTTGGCTGTCACAAATAACACTTTGAATCACTCCATGCAGCCTATTAGTTAGAACTTTGGAGATGATCTTATAAACCACAGTACAACAAGCTATTGGCCTGTATTCTTTCACTGTTTTAGGATTCTGAACTTTTGGGATAAGAGAAACTAGAGTACAGTTAAAAGCCTTGTACAATTTGCCTTTTGTGAAAAAACTCTGAACAGCCTCAATGATATCCTTTTTAATGATCTGCCAAGTATACTTAAAAAAGTAAGCATTATATCCATCTATACCTGGTGCCTTATCATTCCCTATGGACTTCAAACCTTCATATATCTCTTGTTCTGTTACCTCAGCACATAGTTGTATCCTCTGCTGCTTTGTTAGAGTAGGCCCTCTTTTCATCACTTGAGTATTAATGGCTGGTAGTTTGCCTGCTGAAGTTCCCATAAGACTCTTGTAAAAACTCACAAACTCACCCTGAATATCATGCTGAGTATAAAGCATCTTACCCTTCAGAACATAAATCCTTATTTGTTCTTTGAGTTCTCTCCTTATAATGAGCTGAAGAACTGATTGTTAGCAGCCCCTAATGAAATCAATTTTATCCTTGCATCTGACCTCAGAGCACTTTCTTCTATCAATGACCATTTTCCAGCTTGATTAGTCGCTCTTTTCCCCACCCAAATAGCTCATCAGTAGCTTTCTCTGTTAGTTGATCTTGGACTATGGAAAAATCCAACTTAGCCATCTCAATTGCTTCCCAAATATATTTAAACTCTTATTATGTAATGAGTTAAAACTTGCTGAAGGTCCTTCAATTTCCACTACACTTTTTTCATTATGTTATTCCCATAGTCTTTTCTCCATACTTCTTCCACTTTATCCATAAAACTTTCATGTTCAGTCCATACATTAAAGAACTTAAAGCTGACTTTTCCATACTGCTGAGTTTTTTGTAATACTATCATCATAGGACTATGATCAGATATGCTTGGATTCCCATACTCAGTAATGACATGTCCCCATTTATCCATCCATTCATCATTTCCAAATGCTCTATCAATTCTGCTTGATATTCTATCTTCCCCACACTGCTTATTATTCCAGGTATAGTAGTTCCCTTTCCATTGCAATTCAGTAACCTCCATATCTCTCACACAATCACCAAAATCTTGTATTTCATTCTTAGTAACAGGCCCTCCATCTAACCTATCCTTAGTAGAAAGAATAGCATTAAAATCTCCTGCAATGAGCCAAGGCTGAGTAATACCTTTTGACATTGTCTTCATTTCCTGCCATAAACTTTTTCTCTGTTCCACTGTATTAAAGCCATACACTACAGTTACTATAAACTGATAATCTTTGCTTCTCTCATTAACCTGACAGTGCAAGAATTGAGCTGAGCTATTAATCACCTTAATCTCATACCAATTATCATCCCAAACCAGCCAAATTCTTCCATTAGGACTACCATTATAATTATTTAACATCTTCCACCCTGGAACTATCCCTTTAAGAACTGTTTTCATAGTTTTCTCCTTAACTCTTGTTTCAATTAACCCTACCAAATTAACTTTATTCTGATGTAACAGCAACTTAATCTCCTTCTGCTTATACCTCTTATTCATACCTCTCACATTCCAGAAAAACCACTTCATCAACAAGTCTTTGAAGCTCCACCTCTATCAAAGATAGTGAAGCCATTTTATTATGCCATGCGCTCTCAAGCATTCCTTGTTGCGTTTATGCTTCAATAGGAAAATTATCCAACACTCAGTCCAGCCTGTCACCAATCTACATAAGGCTGTTTATTCATCGTGGGGTTTGTTGATCTGTTTCTTTCATATCTACATGTTCCTTCTGTCTGTTGAGCTTACCTTGTGGCCTAAGAGTGATCTCTTGGCCTTTGTTTCCTTCAACCTTTTCTGCCTCCATTTTTGTGAAATTGGGCCTTTATATTGAGAAGTTTGAGTTACTTTTTTCAAGGCCTTCTTCTCATTGGCATCTCATTCCGTTGCTGCTTGCTCCAATTGACCCACATGCCCTATCTTCTGGCCTCTCTCACAATATTGAGGCCTCCATCGAGCTCACGACATCTTGCATAAAGTCTTTCCCATTTTTGGTCCAATATTGGTATCTTCTTAGGTTATAACTTTTGTAAACATTAACGCAACAAACATTCAAGAATATGATATCATAGTTGCTTAGTGGAATTATCAGCAAGAGGGGAACTCCTATAGTTCTTGCAATCCTACTCAAAGATCCCACACACAAAACAGTTTAAAGGCAATTTTGGAAAGTTCACCAATATGGAATCTCTGTTAGGAATTCACTTCCTAGATCAAACTCCAGCCCCAATGTTTAGGGGGGAAAATGATGGTCGATTGTTGATAGTATTAGCCCAGAGAACCAATCTCATTCATGTACTGATATTATGAAATTGATACGTAGTATCAAGCCAATGAGAAAAAACTTCAGGTTTGTACACTTGGACCATTAATCATATATATTATTCATAGTGTTCAAACAAGGGCATTCACCAACCACATATGCAATGAGAGGCCACACTTCATCGTCTCTTCTTGTACCTCTTCTATTCCAACTGCACCATGGTTTGGCATTACTAACATGTGAGGGAAAGTAGGTTAGTTGAATTCCATTGCTACTACGCGATGTTCTTACATAATTATCCCATGATTTCATTTTCTTTTGCTCCTGTTCCATTATCATCTTGTTTCCTTCTTCTTCACTTAGCTTCTCATCTAAGTTCCTTGTTAATGTTCCATTGCCATCTACTTTACTTTCTTCATCAAACCCTTCTAGATCTGAGTTCTCAAACACTTCCTCATCAGTTCTTAGTGAATCTAAGCTCAGTTTTCTAGCTACTTTGGTACTTCTAGCAGCCTCAGCTTCAGAACTTGTTTCTTCTTTTTGAGCTGGTACATGCTCTTGTAGTCATAATGCTTCCACACAAGCTTTCTGTTTGAGCTGTACCATCATCAGAATATTGGCATTTTCCGACCTCTTCCACGTCCTATACCTCTGCCCCTCGCCATTGTCACGTCACGGACTCACGTTAGATAACATGAGCTGAGTAGCATTTGGGACGGAGAGAAGTTAACTTTATTTATTTTATTAACTTCTTTATTATTATTATTATTATTATTATTATTATATTATTATTCTTATATTACTATTATTATATTATTTTATTATATTATTCTACTATTATTATTCTTATTATATTATTATTATTCTTATTAGTATGATTATTATTATTATTATTATTATGTATGTATTATTATGATTATGCTTATTATTATTATGATGATTATTATTATATTATTATGATTATTATTATTTATTATTATTATTATTATTATGATTATTTTATTATTCTATTATAGTATGATTTTATTATTAGTATTATTATATTATTATTAGTATTATTATTATGATTATTAGATTCGTATTATTATTATTATTATTATTTTATTATTATTATATTATGATTATGATATTATTTTATTTTGCCTTATTATTTTATATAATTATTATGTGATATATTATTAAATTATTATGATATATTTTTATTATTTTTATTATGATTATGAGTTATTATTATTATTTATTATATATTAATATTATTATATTATTATTACGATTATATTATTATTATTAATATTATTATTATTATTATTAAATATTATTATTATTAGTATTATAGGTTTATTATTATATTATTATTATTACGATTATTATTATTATGATTAATATTATTATTATTATTTTTAATATTATTAGTATTAGATTATTAGTTTTTATTATTATTATTATTATTATTATTCTTATTATTGTTGTGTTGTTGTTGGTGTTGTGTGTATTATTATTATTGTTTATTATGTTATTAATGTTATTATTGTTATTATTATTATTATAATAATAATAATAATAATCATAATAATAATAATAATATATATATTATTATTAGTCTTATTATTAATTTATTATTTATTATGTTATAAACGCAGCTCATACGAAGATAATCATAAAGAGAAGAAGAGAAGAGAAGTATATAGAGAAGAGGATTTTTCTTCTTATTCACAAAGTATTTAAGTCTCATATGTATCTCTTTAGAATAGTGACCATGAACAACTCTATTTATTAGGTTGAGAAATCACTCAAAGTCACCATATTAAATACCATAATCAATAGATTCATTATTATCCACAAGGTTCATGAACTAAGTGATATTGGATGGTTGTCATGTACCAAACTTTATGACTATCCACTCATTCAATGGCTTTATAAACACTCCCCCTTGGAGGTCCATAGATAACGTGCCCGTAAACCTTAATAGAAAAAACCCTGTAGGAAAAAATTCTAGTGAAAGAAAAAAAGAGTACACATATCTTTTGATACACATTATTGTTGCCTCATAAAAACCTTGCCAGGAAAACCAGGGAGAAAAAACCTTGGTCAAGGGAAAAAGAGTGCAACACATAGATGACTCCCCCTGATTAAAACATCACTTAATTTCTTGTGATGATTTCTGTAATCTTTGTACATTGTGGTTGATATATTATTTTCAAAGAAAAAACCACCATTTCCTGAATATGGCCTGTGTCATGTATCTCAAACCAGACGCACTTTTCGACTTGGACTTCATGGAGGGGCTTTTATTTATGACATAGCCAACATTTACTTCATGATCGCCAGGATATTATTGCTGCCTCCCACAGAAAACAATAGAATGCTTTGACATTAGAGCTTTATGCAGATCAGATAAATATTCTGCATCTGCGTAACCAATCAATTTTTGTCTTGGATTCCGTCCCAAATAGAATAACCCATAACTATGAGTCCTTCAGAGATATTCAATCATGTGTTCAACACCATTTCAATGTCGCTTTTATCGGGGAGAGAGAAAAAACTGAATTTGCCAGTAAATTTACTGCAAAACAAATATTGGTACTATTGTTAGTAAGATTGAACAGTATTGTGATGCATCATGGGTCTTATTTGAGCT
>JAKWJA010000681.1:0-59388 GCA_027704765.1 Solanum habrochaites
ACTAAGAACATTTTGATTCTGTGGCATGGACCAGACGAAGACATCGAATCTCGTCAGTCAAATGCCAAAGCCATATGGAAACACTGCAAACCGCTCATGAGGACAACGCAAGTCAGAATCTAAAATTGAATCATTTAACATACATATGAACTGTTTAGGATGTCAGAAGGAGACTATTCAACTGCAACACCAGGTTCACCTCATCTTAATGATAGTATTCTTTAGGAGAGATAGTTCCTAATGGAAAGGCAGTAGGAAACGCCTTGAGTGTCCCTTCCTTCAACTTGGGAAAAAGCAAGTCGAGGCTATCACTGAACCGCGCACCTAGAAATTTTATTTTTCACTGGCCAATGGATTAGGTTATTGGTACTCTCTCATCACAATACGAACTCAGAAGAAACCATAAATGAAATTGGAGGGACAAAGGACTCAGTGTTCCAAAGGCTACTGACCTCATATGCTTTGAGATGAAAATATTGACCTCTAACCAACAAGGTTCACCGAATGCTAAAAGAGTCAGACCTTTCAAAAGAACACTCTTCAAACCATCTTAAACACTAAGACCTGTTTGTCCTAATGTGTGGGACCCGGATCACTTCATCAATTCTGTCCACTTTTGGGCTTATAGAGCAGAAAAAGGCAAACTTTGAGAAGGGCGAAGACATCGAAAGATAATTTCGTCCCCTCAAACAGAAGAATGACAACTCCAGAGGCAGATACGCAAGAACAAGGCCTTTGTCAGTAATTGTTTATTCATCTGATGACGAGTGATGGTGATGAGACAGAAACGGTCCCTTCTTGCACGAAACAGAGATAGTTATACTTTCTTGCTCTTGTAGCAGTGGAAACCAAGGAGAAATGACAACCTGCAAATCACAAGAAACCCAATACTCCCACTCATAGGCTGGATCAGTTCTGAAGAGGATCAAGAAGAAGATATATGAATGAAACAGGATAGTCCTTCATCACATACAAACAATCTAAACTCATACACAAAAGGAGCTAGAATCTTTACTCCACACTCTCATGATGTCATATAAAACCATAGACTCAAAACAGGCATTGATAATGGAAGACTATGCATCACTAATAGAAGAAACCAGATTCTTGAAAAACAAATCTCATCTTTTATCCCAAAATACTGAACGTAATAAAAACCTAGACTTGGTGACTCAAAAGGACTGAAAGCACTCTCCCAACGAGCTTTTTGGACTAAAACTTAAGCAGGAAAAAGGAGAGAATGGACCAGGTCGTCATACTGCTTGACAACCTTCACAAACCCGCAACATCTGATAGACTGGGATAGGTTTTGAATAGAACCAGCTTTCAAGTAAAAAATCCCAACATAGATTGTTCCTAATCATGCCTGGGGCTGGTAGGGGCATAAAGTCTGATTGTCCAAGAAAACAACTGCTCATAACAAAAACCTTGAATTTTGAGAATCTTCTCAATGAGAAAAACCCAAAGAGAACAAAATTCCCACAGTTAATCTCTCTCTTCCTAATGGGCAAGAGCTCTTATCATTCCATTCCCTAAGTCATAAATCAAGTGGATTGGGTACCAAATCTAATCCCAAAATAAATTGCAGGGATCAGTGAAGAGGAGCAACAACAATGTACTTAGATAGGCTTTTCCAGACACATGACTGGAGATAAAAGAAGCTGTCTCTCACTCAAGAACATCAAGAGAAACTTTGCCTTGGTAATTGAAAAAGTGGTGAAATTCAGAATTGAAAGTTGGATCAATGGAACTTACTCCTGCCATTGAGAACGTTTTTATTATGTGAATGTCCTATAACATAAATATTAAGCGTATCTCCAATATGCTATAAGGAAACAAGTGCTCTTTACAGAAAAAGAAGCAGAGTAACGACCCGCTACTGGGACCCTGGTTTCTACTAGGAAAGAGAACAAGAATGTTACAAAGCTCAGCTTGTTAATTCCAAGTAATATACTTTAAATTTCTAAGTTCAAATCTCTGCTTGCTCTATGCTAGGCACAAAAGAATGGGAACCATAGCATGCCACTATAAACAATGCTCATATCTAAAAACCGGGTTAGGGGACTGCCCACCACAATTTCATCAGGGACAACCAAGTATGTGGAAACTCCTGTATTCAAGGAAAACCGGTTAGGTCCTCCTTAGAGACCAAATTTGACAGTAGTACTACCAGTCCACTATAACCTGCTGTCACTGATTTGTGTGGCCCAATGCGTGTCAAAGCGGGGTTGAAAAAGAATATGTGTTTGTAATAGTTGATTGATTACTCCAGATTACTTGGACATGGTTTCTTTCAACAAAGAAGAGACATTCCCATATCACTATGTTTTGGAAGCTTTCGCAAAGTCTGGAATTTCAACAAAGAAATAATCAGGCACAGATCTGAGCATGGGCTGGAGTTGAGGAACTCACAATCTCTACAATTTTGTATTACAATGGAATTGACATAACTTCTCAGCACCTAGAACACCACCACAAAATGGTGTTGTTGAGAGAAAACATAAACACGGGAAGATATTTGCAAATAACAATGTTAATCTCAATAAGGCAAATTCCAAAATTCCTATGGGCTAAAAACAAGCACCTAGAGCATGGATGATCGATTGTCTACTTTCCTTCTAACACTGGATATACAATAGGAAAAATTATAATACATTGTTTCTTTCTTCTTTCTTCAAAACAAGGTAAAATCTTGTTCATAGTCCAATTTATGTAGATGATATCATTTTGGAGGAACCAATGACTCCTAGGTAGTATAATTTGCTCAACTAAATAATAGTTGAGTTTGAGATGAGCTGATGGGAGAGTTAACTTCTTTTTTGGACTCCAAATAAGCAAACTCCAGTTGGAACATCAATCATCAACAAAATTACCATCAAGAATTAATGAAGAAGTATGATATGATGAAGCGAAGCCAAAGACACCGGGGCCCAGTGGTTGGGACAACAACAACCGCTTGATAAGATGACCAGGTTCACCAGTAATGAACAACTCGTATAGCGGTCATGATGGATCCCTCCTATACCTCCTACCAGCCGACCATGATATAGTTTCATTGTTGGTCTAATGCTGCAAGGTTTCAGTCTTGGTCCAAAGGCCTCCACATCTAAAGACTGTCAAAGAATCTTGAGATACTTAAAGGCACAATGAAACCTGGGTGCTCTGGTATCCACTGTGACTTCTTTGACCAAGGGTTTGCTGACAGCATTATTATGGCAGGACTATGGTTGATAGAAAAAGTACTCTGGGATGAACACACTTTTAAGGACCATGTTTTAATATCTTGGGTCTTGGGCCCTAGGAAACAGACCAAAATTCATGGCTCTATCACTGCAAGAGGATGATATGTGCAGCTTCTGCTTTCATGTTGTGGCCCAACTTCTTTGGATTAACAGCAACTTAAAGATTTTGGCATAGAACTGTTGTAATTCCTATTCTATGTGCTAATACAGTGCTATGAACATGCCAAAAAAAAAAACTCATTCAAGTTGCTTATAGTTTTCACCAAGGCCCTGGGAAGAGATCATTTCAGAAAATAGACCTTGAGTTAGTGCTATATTTTAGATTGAATTTTGTTCAAACGCCAGTTCTAAAGAGATCTGAACCCAGGTTCCTGTCGTTGGTTCTACACATTTGTTACACCTAGCTGTCAAAAAAATTAAAAAAGGGAAAATACATCCCTTTCATCACCATTGCTATCAACATCTGCTTACTCTGATACGAAAGCTCGTCTGATAGGTGCATTTTCTCAAGGGGGAAGAGAACCCAGTTGGTGATGCTGTTGTGGCTTCTTTTTTTGATTTGTAAAAGGGGGAAGAGTATTTGCGCATGCTTACACACACGAACGATTTGTTTGTCTTAATCAAAAGGGGGAAATATGATAGAATCGATAATGTCCTGTTTTGATGATCGACAAAAAGCGCAAAGAACATTACAACTGTCCCAGGCAAAGAAGCCAAGCTAGAGTCCAAGAATCGAAGGAGTTTGTTCTCTAATAAGGATTGTACGTTAAAGTTAATCCTTTTTACATACAATTTCCTTAGTCAAAGCAAAACAATAATATATTTAAAGTAACCTTATTATACAATAAGAACCTTAAAGATATTTAAGAAGGAAGGAAGTGTATAGATAAGGATTGTACTTTTAAAAAGGAATCCTTGTTTAATACAATTTTTCCTTACCTCATTTGATAAGGATTCAGAGGCAGCATTACTATCTATAAAAGAGGACATATGCAGATGAAGAAAGGGCACGACTTCACGCAGAGAACAGGGCGAATTATTTTCAATTGAAGTCTTCAGTTTGATAGAATTACTACTTTTTAAAACATTCTTGAGTGAGAAGGTTTTCACCTGTGTAAACTATCTTCTTGTTTCGTTCTTGATTGTAATTTACGATTATTTTAACACGGAGTGGGTTTGACTTCTTGTAGGGTTGTGTTTCTGTGAGAGTTGTACAGGAGTGGGTTTGGCTCGTTGTAGGTTGAGTTTGTTTGAGAATTGTAACAAGGTGGGTTTGGCCTTTTGGAGACCGATTGGCGTCATCGGATAGGTATAAGTTAAGACTTTGTTATTATTGAGTTGTATCACACAAATCTATAGTTGAATTAATAACACAGTTTTTCTTCCTTGAGTGAGGAAAGGTCTTTATAATTCCAGTAATTGTTTGTGTTTTTTATGCGTCTTTAATTAAAAGGCCAACTTACCCGAACCTGGTTCGTGTTCTGGGGTAAGGGTTGACTTCACGAGAGAACAAGGGAGAATTATTTATCAATTGAAGTCTTCAAGTTGATGAAGAATTACTACGTTTAAAAACATTCTTGAGCGAGAAGTTTTTCAACGTTAAAAATATTCGTCTTGTTTCGTTCTTGATTGTAACTTACGAGTTATTGTACAATGAGTGGGTTTGGACTTCTTGTAGGGTTGTGTTTCTGTGAGAGTGTTACAATGAGTGGGTTTGGCTCTTTGTCGGGTTGAGTTTGTGTGAGAATTGTACAACAGGTGGGTTTGGCCTTTGGAGAACTCGATTGTAGTCAATCGAGCGAGGTTAGTAGAGTACTAACTTTTTGACATTATTGAGTTTTGTAATCATACAAATCTTATATATCTTATAGTTGATTAATAAATTCTATTTTTCCTTCCTTGAGTGAGGAAGGTTTTGATTCAGTAATTGTTTGTGTTTTTTACGCTTCTTTTTAGTAAAAAGCAACTTACACGAACCTGTTTCGTGTTCTTGGGTAGGGTTGACTTCATCACGCAGCGACACATAGGGAGAATTATTTATCAAATTGAGTCTTTTTCAAGGTTAATAGAATTAACTACTTGAAAACATTCTTGAGTAAGAGGTTTTCAACGTGTAAACTATCTCTCGTTTCGTATCTGATTGTACTTACGAGTTGATTGTACCCGGAGTGGGTTTGACTTCTTGTAGGGTGTTGTGTTTCTGTGAAAGTGTACAAGGAGTTGGGTTTGGCTCTTTGTGTGTTAAAGGGGTTGAGTTTGTGTGAAATTGTAACAAAGTGGTTTGGGGCCTTTTGGAGAACTCTCGATTGAAGTCAATCGAGAAGGTAGTAGAGTTAAGATTGTTTTGATTATTGAGGTTTAATCACAAAAATCTATATTGAATTAATAAAACGAGTTTTTTCCTTCTTGAGTGATGCAGGTTTTAATTATAATTGTTTGGGTTTTTTTTTACCTGTCCTTTACTAAAAGCAACTTACAACGACACCCTGGTTCGTGTTCTGGGTAAGGGTCTTCAGAATCCATGTCATTGTTTCTTTTTCCCTGTTCATGGTTACGAATTATGAATTGTGGAATGTTTATAGAAAGATTCTTTCGACATATCAAACACCATACGCCTAATCCCTCTGACAAGTCTCCATGTTTGTTTTCCCTAAAGGCCATCTGAAGAACCACATGTTTATCTTAATTCCCAAACAATACATCTTTGTAAGACAACAAAATTTAGAACATTTTCCCAACTAGACCCTTAAAACTAGTAGCGAAACTAGAATCATAAACAATTAAAAAAAATATATGAATATTTTTCTTAAAGAAATTGTTTGTTAATATGTGTCTAAAGAATCTTACTGATCCAAAAAACTTTGCTAGAAACACGAAGTTACCCAGATTTACTGACCAGTGAAGACCAAAAGAATAGAAGACTGAATTGATTCACCAATTTTAAAATTTGTAAAACAACGTAACCAGAATCTAGAAAATTTTAATAAAAAAAGATAAGTCTGAACTCACAGTGTCCCTTAGAATTATTCTCCTCTATATCCGAGTTTGCTTTGGTAGGACCTCCCATGGGTCAATGATCTCAAATCACCAGATTATATATCAAAATTGTTGGTGCCAGCGAACCACTCAACGGCATAAAGTATCACTTAGAATACTAGATTTAGTATTTTGAAGAAGAATCCATACTTCCTATATTCAAATGAGAGGAAATTCCTCTCAATTTGTAGAAAACACGGGTAGTGCGAATGTGTCTTATTGTCCTTACCCGAAAGGTCACAACCTTTGGAAAAGTCGACAATCTTTTCGAAAGGTCGGCAACATTTCATCAACGTCACAACTTTCCATAAAAAAGTCTAAATTTTCATAAAGTCGGCACGTTTCATAAAAGTCCTACTTTTCATAAAAGTCCAACATTTTTCAAAAGTCACAACTCTTTATATATCGCAACCTCTTTCATTTTCCATTCACACAAACAATCACCTTTTTAAATCCACCAACAATCCCCCGTATGAATGGGGAATACTCGAAGACAGAGAACGACAAGTATGTGTACTTACAAACAAGAATCAATTGCATCTGAAGTAGTTTCCCCTTGGACTTTTGCGGAGTGAACATTGGTCCGATAGACTCGGTCAATAGTAGATGCGTATATCATGAACCGTCAACTTTGGTGTATACCTAGCCACCTATGTCACAATTAATCCTTTTTACCGTTGTGGTCTTACGGTTTTGGTCGTTTTAGCCCTGAACCCTCCTGGTTTCATGAGTGTATAGAGAGATGGTCTTTTGACAAGTCAATCTTCTTTCCCAAGCTTCTTACACTTCACCTACACATATGTGATTTCTACCGGTTCTCGCGTATACACTATTTTTGGCCAACTCTGCAAACTTTAGCATCACTAAAACATTAAGCTTTATTAACCTCATAACAAGCTTAATTTTGTATCCTGTCCCTGAGATTGTCTTATCATTGAGAAGGAATTGAGCTTGTTGACCATGCCAACCATCAATTCATAACTTTTATTTTTCTTCGTTGAATCTAGATATTGGGATCTCCAATCTGCTAGATAGAGTTAACCGTCATGTGACTTGTCCTAAGCCTAAATTCATTCCCATTATATGATCTTTTAACTTCAACTTCCTCTCTATTAGGCTTTTTGACATGTAGATCCGCCATATTATCCTTGACTTACTGTAGTCAATTCCTGATAATTTCACTAGAGAGTAGTTTTCTAACGGTATCATGTCTTGTTCTATATGCAATTTTGCGTTTACATCATGCTCCATGCCCTACCTATTACATCTTACTGTAAAGTGTATGCATACTATGCCCAATGGTTTGGGCCAAATAGAATATCTATCAAGAAATTCCGGGTCTTTTAACTTATTCACCGACCGTATCGATGAGCACTAGCTCAAAGATCATTGTAGACTAACGATACAGTGTCTTTTTGAAATATTTCTAAGAGACTGCCCTCTACCTAATAGTAAATACATTTTCCACTGTAATTTTGCTTCATTCTTCCAATGTTCAATTTGCATCCGATATCTTTCGATATTTTTTGGATATTGTTTATAAGCAAGACATATTTTAAGTGATTACTTTAAATACTCCAAACTCTATTTATTGTCCTCACATAATAATTTATTTTGGGATCTTGTGACGGACTCCGTTCAAAATAGCAAATGCTTAGTCTGATCGCAGCACACTATATGAATAATACATCATGCGCTTCCCAAAAACTCTCAGCACCATCCACATTTTTGATCCCTTTTGTTTCACGTTTTTTGAAATAAAAGCTCCATTTATTGGACACTTGACAATATTTGACATTCAAATATTTTGAACTCGTTCAGTACCTTTTAATGCAATGATACCGGTGAAATGCTATACCCTTATGGAGTTCTAACTAATCTTATATCTAAGATCGCTTAGCAACTCCATCATTTGTCATTCCTCTTTTGCTTTATAGGCATACGTTTAGTACATTTAGTCATTAGTGTCCTCTATTATGATCAACATAATCACCAATATACAAACACATGACTTAGTTTTAATGTGAACACAGTTATCACTTCCATCATTCTTCAATCCATTTACCGACACATGATTTGAATCAAATTGAAAATGTCATTTGTTTGGGTGCTTTCATAATGTGACTTAAAGTCACACTCTTTCTGTGTATTTATACCAAAGAAACCACAACACCCTCGTTGTTACCATTGTAAATTTCTTGCCTACAATTTTGAGACATTGTAATCTACATTTAAGAAAGTTTTTTTCCATTCATGTTGATGAATTTGAGGTCATATCCACACTAATATTTTTTGCATCCGAATGGATACTAATTCTAATTACTAACGAGTATATTATATTGACAAGATCAAAACCTGTGTTTTTTTATGTCTAAAAGCCTTTGACCAAGTCTTGCTTTAACATTTTTCAAACAGTCCATCACTGTTTATTTTCCTTCTAAAGATTCACTTGAACCCGTTTTTTTTCTTTGAAGAGATATAATTAACTCCAATTGTTTATTGACACCATCTTTCCAAAGATGAGTCTACAGAAGACACAGGAAATGTTACAAATCATATTCGAAGGAAATTAAATGTCCTTTAAAACATTTACTAATCCTCTTGAATCTCTTTATTCAGTAAGTACATTATCCTTTCATTTCCTAGGCCCTTTAGACCCTTCTTTAGACTACTCAAGTCTAATTTTACAGTCCCAGTCATAGTAGGTTCTAGTTTAATTCTTTTAGTATAGGAACTTGGACGTGGCTAGATAACCGCCACACTTTGAAATATTTCAAGTTGGATTTTCCTTCCTTTCCTTTATCATATGTAAAGATTGCATTCTGATCAAACAAAATCGTTTTCTTTCTAAAAAGACAAAACTTTTTGTTGTCCTTTTGCCAGTAGATAAGTTTGCCCTCCACACCAAGTTTTTGTAAACCCGAACTTATAATAATGCACTCCAAAGTTCTTTCAACGTTCGTTTTCATTAGATTGAAGGTGAATTATCACTAGTTTGTGGATATTCCACTTTCCAAACATATTTCTTTTGCACAAGAGATTTAATACTCTCCATTCTTATCACCTCTTATATATTGTTTCCACACATTGAATTTTGTAACTTCGATATTACATTTCTAACATTTCCTATGGCTTCATCCGTACCATTTCAGCAAATAGACCTACTCATGTCTAACGCATTCTTCCATAAAAGTAAAAATATTGTTTTCCCCAACCATGAATGGTTTAACTTCATATCACAAATTGCAGTGTGAATTAATGCTCGAGGGTTATAATTCCCTTTCAATTTCAACAAATTTTATAAGAATGCTCAACATATTAGACTTCCACAAAACTTGACATTTTTATTATTGCACTCAAAGTTAGCAAACCGTATTAGTTGATCAGTTTCCCTTACAAGGTTTGTAATTGGACAATGCCCGAATTTCATGTCACAACAATGACTCAAGCCATAAACAAATACAACATTGAGGTTTGAAAGCTCTTCGCGAGATACTGTTTCCCACTAATATTTTGATCTTATTTCTTACAAATTTTGTGTGATACAAACAGTGTTTTAGATTTGTCATATATCCTGTTCAAAAGGACATTGGCCTAACTTTCAATGTGATTGTTATAAGACTACCTATGAACAAAGTTTAATCGGGTTCAATAAAGACAATATCGTCAATGTATTTTTACAAAAAACATAACAATGACTATTCCCAATATCATGTCTATAGCAAATACTTTTATAATAATGACATATCTTTTCATGAAAAATCACCATTTTAAGTGATATTTTTTTTTCCCCTAAAGAACAAATTGATTTGAACAATAATATAATTTGGAATGTTGCATACTAGTCGCACTATTACTAGTATAGAGAAACTTAAACAACCACAATACCAAATATACTCCAGGAATTTTGTGGTATAACATAATACAAAAGTATCATTGAATTTCATATCTTTTGGCTCCAAAGTTACAATTAGACACCCAAGTCTATCATATCAAATACCCCCACATTTTCAAATGTGATCTCAAAAAATATTTTTTCAAGTTATTGTGAAAATAGTTATTTCCCGACATATTTTAATGTTGAATTCTACGAAAGACTTACAATTGCGCAATTCTCTTTGACAATGTTTTACACACTGTCAAAGTTGACACAAATCACAAATTCAAAGTCAACGTATATTTTATCTATTATAAATAGACCTACCACTTTGTAATTTTAAATACTAAAAACTAAGGACAAAATAAATTGTACAATTTAGTTCCTATGTTAACATTGAAGTTATCGAAAATCAAAGTACAACACTGACTTATTATGTGAAGTTTTCATATTCTTTCAAAACCATTGCATGTAGTCCAATTTATCCGTGCCTGTGAATTTCCGATCGCTGCAAAAAAAATTTCATTCTGTTATCTAAACGCGCCAACATAACAACACTGAGATATCAGTGACATATTAATTTGACTATATTATGTTAAAATAAGTAAAGGAAAAAAAAAGTCAAATCGAATAAGAATTGAGTTTACCACGTATATCTAAAAAAGAATCTCATTGAAAAATATCCTCTTGATGTTGAGTTTTTTCAATCCCTGTTTTTTGATATCTAACGCTAAAAAACACTACACCACGACGATAGATTTTATAATTTTTTCATTTATCGATTTTTTTATCATATAAAGGGTGTAGGAAAATTTTAAAAGTTACCTCGGATAGGAAATTGAGTTTACATGTAGATTTTCAAAAATAAGCAAATTTTTTTTAAAATGAATAGACGATAAATCGTGCCCCCAAATGTTTGTCAAGCAATTTTTTCAATTTTTCTTATTTTTTCTATAACTACGTGAAAAAACACTACACACTCGAATATGAATCATAGTTTAACAGTTTAGGTGTTTATATTCATATATATATGATAAAATTAAAATGAAAATATGAAAGTCATCGAACGGTATTGACTTTCCTCGTATATCTCGAAAACTTAGATTGATTTTTAATTGTACATTTAATCGCTTTTGTGAATTATAAGGAAACTTAAAGTCAACATCGAATAAGGTAATTTAAATTACCACGTAGATCTAACAACACAAGCACACTTTTAAAAAAAGAATTGCCTTCTACCCCCAAACCCCCTACCCCCCCCCCTACCCCCCCCGCCTGGACCTCGAGGAACCGTGCCCCTAAGCCCCTTTACCACCACCCCCCGAGCTGGACCTTGCGTCTCAGTGCCCCGAGCCCCCTACCCCCCCGGACGCTTTTGGCCTCAGGGCGCCCGCCCCTGAGCCCCTTAAACCCCTCCCCCCGGACCTCGAGGCGCCGCCGCCCCTAGGCCCCCCAACCATTCCCCCACCTCCGCCAGGACCTGGGCGCCTCGCCCCGGGGCCCCCTACCCCCCTACCCCCCCCCGGACTCTAGGCGCCGCGCCGCAGGCCCCCCTAACCCCTACCCCTCGGACCTCGAGTGCGCCGCCCCCTAGGCCCCTACCCCCCCCCCCCCCCACCCCCCCACCCGACCTCGAGGCGCCGTGCCCCGAGGCCCCCCTACCCCCCTACCCCTTGCCCCCTGTACCGTCGATGCGCCGCGCCGCCCGAGCCCCTCCGAAACCCCCTACCCACCTACCCCACTGGCCTCTAGGCGCCGCGCCTTCCCGGGCCCCCTACCCCTCCCCCCGGACCTCGAGGCCAGCTCCCCTATGCCCCCATACCCCCTACCGCCCACCCCCTTACCTCGAGTGCGCGCTCCCCGGTCGAGGCCCCCACCCCTACCAACCTCCTCCCCGTACCTCGAGGCCCGCTCCCCTGTCCCCTACCCCTACCCACCCCCCCCCTCCCCCTCCCCCCGACGCCCGCTCTCCGCCCCCTAGGCCCCCCTACTCCCCTACCACCACCCCCCTGACCCCTATCGCCGCTCCCCTAGTCCCCCCCTACCCCCCCCCTAACCAACCCCCTACCCCCCCGTACCTCGATCCCTACTCCCAGGCCCCCCTAACCACCCCCACCCCCTCTAACCTCGATTCCCGCACCCCTCGGACCCCGCCCCTACCCCCACCCCCCTCGGACCTCGAGGCTCCGCGCCCCCCGAGTCCCCCCTAACCCCCTCTACCTCGGGTCACCACCCGAGCCCCCTACCCCCCTACCCCGCCAAGCGCTGCGCCCGAGCCCCCTACCCCCCTACCTCCACTCACCTCGAATGCGCCGCGCCCCAATGCCCCCTAACCACCCACCCACCCCTACCCTATAACCTAAACCCCCTCTAAACCCTCCCCTACTACCACCCTCTACCCTAACCCGACCCATAGCCTCTAACCTTACCCCCTCCTACCCCCATAACTCAACCCCTACCCTTCCCTTACCCGCATCATATACCCCCACCCAAGCCCCCCCCTACCTTACCCTTCTACCGCCCTAAACACCCTATACCCCAATACCTTACCCTACCTCTACCGTAAAACCCTACCCTACCCCCCCTCTAACCCCTACCCGACCCCGTACCCTATCCGCTATGGTGGTGAAAACCCTACCCTACATCCTTTCCCCTCTACCCTACCCTACCCACGACTCCTACCCTAACGGCTAGATACCCTCACCCTACCCTGACCTTCCCCCTCACCCTACACCCTATACCTACCCTCCCTACCACCCCCACCCTCCTACCCCACCCTCCCCTGCCCACCACCCCCCTCCCCCCCCCATAGCCTCCCCATTACCCCTTACCCCTCCCTACCTCTTCCAGAAGGTTCCTACTGCCAATACATAGGAAAGTATCAAATATTAGTTAAACTCAAATGTAAGTCTCTTCTCCAAACCAAAGAAAAAGACAAAATAATTTTTGATCATATATTATTGATCATTGGAAGCTCAAAATTCAAAGTTGAATTACCATTTGACCCCTATAATACTTAATTATGTTTTAGATATTAGTTCATATGATAGATATTATTAAATAATACTTACTGAAATTAATAACATAATAAAGACCTAATTCAATTATGAAAGTGGAAATTCATCGTCCTTCATTCATAATGGATTTCTAGACAAAATTTTACTTGATAAAAAAATATACATGCTGGATAAATAATTTATAAAAGATAGCCATCATGATTTCGCCCTTTTAGTTACCTAGCTGTTTATTATGCTCTTTAAAACCCATTGGTCAGTTTTAAAAAAAACTCATATTAAGGTGTTTAGGTTAAAGATATCAAAAGGTCCACTTCCTTGGATCACTAATTTGTAACGTTTTTTCTTCTATTAGCATAATCTCCATTTTCCTTATTATGTATTCTACTTTATCATGTACCATGATTTTCTCTATTATTTTTTCATAGGAGTTTTTTGTGCTCAATGTTTCTAATTTATCTTTATTGAACTATCTATTGGTTGAATACTTCACCTATTAAAGAAGGTTGTTGATTGACTTTTTTTAATGAGATACAGTTAAGCAATGACGCTAATATTTCATAGTGATGATGCAGTAAGTGAAGCAACACACATTGAACTGTTTCAAGTGGTAACGATTTCCAGGTAATATATCATTGTTCTTTACATGCAATTAATTGCTTCTATGTAAGTTGATGTGGTCTTAATAAATTTTTTGTTTGATTTTTAAACAAAAATCATTATATAGAAGTTGAGAGAAACCCGAAAACAAAACACTTTATTGGATTCTTCTCGAATAAAAAAAAAGATCTTTTACACAAGGATAAGAAGAAAGACTTCTAATACTCCCTGCATTTCCAATGAAAATCAATGGAATTCCTACAGATTAAATTTGATTTGATTTCTGTCCAATTGAATCCAACTCACTAACAAAATTAATAGAAAGATTAAAAAAAAATGAAATGAATCATGAATGAGAATAAAATAAGATGTGAGATTCATGGTGTCTTATAATTATGAACCATTTTAACTTTATTCTTGTAATTTCCAAGGAATAAATTATTGATGAAAAATTTGTGAAATGTACTATATCACCTTTGGGTCGGTAACAATGTGATAATAGCGGGAAGCTCCAAGTAAAAAAAGTTGAATTACATTTTGCCCCTTTACTAAATAAAACTTTATAATTTTCATAATAACTATATAATATATATATAAATATATTATATATATATATATATATATATAATAATCCTTCTTATTCTCATTCAAATCTTGACCTTTCAAATTACATCACACAAATTTTGAAAAATACAAATGATAATATCTTTTAAAGACACGAAATTAAAGTAATGCATGTATTTTTTTTAAATTAATTCCATTCTCTATTTTTTTTTTTATATTTATGTTAATAGTAATTGACCTTTCAATTTTCTTGTGTCTTTTTTCATGTTTCCATAATTTTTATTGTATAAATTTAACTTTCTAAGAAAAAACTTTAATCTACTTTCCTACAATTCTTGGTGTAGGAACTCTAAAACTTTATTTCACTCATTAAATTTTTTTTCCATCTCCAACTTTTTTTTACATTTTCATTCATATTTTTAATATATAAAATTTCTTGTGTTTTTATTGGTTGGACCTAGTTTAATCTTCTTATAATTTTATTTTGGTCCAATCTTTTTCACATTCTTACATACTCTATCAAAGTAGTATTATTGGTGAGTTTGTCCAATTATTTATTGCCTTCTTTGGTTAGATTTCTCCTTCTAAAGATCTTTACTTCATGATAAATTTATTCCAATATAATTAATTTAGCCTACAAGATATTGACCAACCCTTTTTGTATTATTCCTAAGCGAAGCAGCATATTCAGCTTCTTTTAGTATTATCTATTTATGAAAAACTTCTGTTTGCAATAAATTCAAATTAGATACAAGGTGATCGATGAATTCTTTAAAAATATTTGAACTTTAGAAATGTGGACATGGACTATGTGTTGGAGAACCATGTTCGTTGACTATGTGTTCCGTGTAGTGTTAAAAAAATGTTAATGAAATACATGTGCGTTGCAACGTGTTCAAGAACTAGTATTAGATAAAAAAATCTACTGAAACCCTTATAAAGCTTTCAAGTTTGTCACCTAGAGTGCAAAATTGCAGCTTTTGCTTCTCGGACAGTGAAATTGAGGCATATTTGAAATTGGGGTTTGGATATTTCTCAGGCAGCAAAGACTTTGCCGTTGATGAAAGAACTCATAAAATCCATAAGGTTGAAAGGTTTTTTGCTGCTTCCCTAGCTACTTTTTGTTTTTGATACTCTACTCGGAAAGGCATAATGGTTGTTTTGTGGTTCAAGGAATCATCTATCCATTTCATTGGTATATGACTACTTGGCGCCTGCACCTAGGATGTTACTCCTACATCCTAGGTGATCTGAGAAACATATTACAGTACAATGGGGTCCTTTAACAAGTTCTTGCATAAAAATGAATGTTATTTTTATGCCACCCTCAGCGACCTCAAGTTACCATAAAGAGCCTAACAGGATCCTAGTTATCCATCCACACATAATTCTCTCTATGGTTTGGCTCTACTACAGAGGCTTGCTACAGTTTGACAAATTACCGAAAATTTGGCTAGATGTTCTCCTACAATGTGTATCTGTCAATCTGGTGATAAAACAAGAGACCACTTATTCTTCAAATGCACTGTTACACAAGCCTATGCATAGGATGCCACTATGGGTGAGCATACTGAGATCAAATTTACTTGGCGCATGAAGTATAGTGGGTTGTATATCATCTGCTTGTTTGGTTTGGTGATAGCTGTCATATGGAGAGAGGGCAACTTGTCCTACAGATTATACAAACTAATAGGTTATGAGATGGAAAGAATATGTATAGAAATAAATGTCTGCACAACGACAAGAGGAAGGAGAGATTGGAATACAACGGCAACCATGTTTTGATTACATATGACACAATCGTTGGTGTTAAGACAACAACAATAACTGAATAACCAAGTTTGAAAAGGGATACTAGAACATTAGATTCAATATATTTACTATTTTGATAGGTATGTAAAAGGAGTAGAAATAATTTTTCAAATTTTTTTTCTGGTTATTTTATACATAGAGAAACAGTTGTTCATCACTATTCCGTTTGTAATGATCTAATTTGGTCTAATATAAAATGTTTTAATTACCCCAAAAAAAAAACAATTCAAAAGAACTCTAGCTAAAAATGGAAAGATCTTTTTAAGCTTAATCTTGGGAATGGAAGTTTAAAAAAAAAATCCAAATGTTACAAGCTTTAGCAACAAATTACCTTCCTTGTCATCATGCTGATCTGCACCGTTTTCCCATCTTCAAAACGGCCTCTTCCCCACCCTTTGTAGTCAAAGGCACATCTACACAAACCAGTCACAAGCTTTTTTAATTCCACATAAGACTCACCGTTCTATCATGACTAAGCAGCTTCCCCTTCAGGGAAAGAGAAGATGGAATCAGATTGGAGCTGCAGAGTAGCTTAAAACAATCGATCTAATTTAAAAAAAAAAAATAATCCATGAAAAAGCATTTCCGGTAAGGGGAACATTTACTTCTTAATGTGATAAGGAAAGAAATGATCACAGGATTTTTCTTGTTCTTAATCTTGGTGCTTATGAGTATCTTTAAAATGACATTTCAAGAGAATGGACTATGATTACTTGTATTTCTTATGGGATCATTTTGAGCACGAAGTACTTCTCTTTGCTAGAAAAAAAATTCCTTTTCTCCCAACATCCACACATCTACCTGAACCCTTAGACACTTATCTGGAAACATGCCCCTAATCAGGAACAGTCATGACTTACCAACTGAAGACTCCAACCGATGGTGAGAAGTGTGCACAGAAATCATTAATGTCAATGAAAAGTTTCATGCATACCAAAAGCTGTGCATTTACTATTTAATATGGACAGATATGTACAACACAGTTACCCAAGAAACAGAAGAACAGAGAAACTAATCTTGAGTTCCAAGAGTTCAACACAAATGTTTACACTTTCTACTTAAGAGAAAATTAATGTGCTATACAACTAAACTTCGCTGACAAAAGGAAATCATAAAATCCAAAACCCCATCAATTGAATAACTAAGCATTACCAATAATTTTATGAGCTATCTAGAATAGACCTAATTCAAAACAGTATTAGGACCTAACAAAACCTACTGTAAAAATGAGAATAGATTCATCATATTTGCACCGTTAACTGATCCAATTGGAGATAACGATGAATTCTAGAAACAAAATCAAACTCCCTTTAAAAAAGGGCAAACATTCCCCCCCCAAGAAATTCAATTAGACATGAACAAAACCTTGTCATCAATTCCCGCCTCTTTATGACAACATCAAGAAAAACATCAATCAACTCAGCGCCTTCAGTATTATGCACCTTTCCCCCCATTTATTCCCAGCAACGCCAGACTGCCTAAACAAAAAGTACAAAACAGAGATCGTAAATACGGACCAGATCTAAGAACAGCCCTAGGAAACATAGCGTTCACCAGAAGCTTCGTTGAAATAAACATTATCTTTTTACAGCGAAGATCGAACTCACCGTAGGAAACATGATCCACACTGTGTCGTCCATCACAAATAACTTCCCCGAAAACACTGAGTTTTTCTCTCCACGCTCCTAAAACGGCTATAATGGGAAGTTTGTATTTTGAATCATACATCTCATATAATATAGATTATATTTGGAATGCTCAATTCGTACAAAATTAAATTTATATTTTTCTTTTTATTAATTATAAATTTAATTTATTACTATTTAAAATTCAAGTATACTATATGTACAGTTGGAGCTTCGTAGTAAAAATTAAATTATCATTTTCCCTTTCTTAAATTAAAATTTAATTTATTATTTAAGTAAATATAATATTTTAATTAACACATGGGTTTGTGTGGTGTGTTATATATATATATTATATATATTCAAGTGAGATTCCTATAGTTTGTGGTAGCTAAAATAGTTTTTTTTTCAATGAATCTCATATTTCAAAATTAAAGAAAAATTTTCTTTTAAATATGATCTATAATTATTATATGCCTATC
Source organism: Solanum habrochaites (assembly GCA_027704765.1). Taxonomy (NCBI): domain Eukaryota; kingdom Viridiplantae; phylum Streptophyta; class Magnoliopsida; order Solanales; family Solanaceae; genus Solanum; species Solanum habrochaites. The sequence goes on from JAKWJA010000681.1 coordinate 18,253, forward strand.
TTTTAATCTTCGTTCGATAAATAAATTTAAGTTCAATATTAAAATACATAATAAAGAGACCTTCAAAATACAAAAAAAAAATAAATAATTTTTTCAATATCAATCAATATTGCATGAAGCATACTACACATATCATTTTATAACTCCTTCCCAAATACACAAATAGCATCGCATTTATCTAGTCGCAAGCAATTATAATTGTCAGTACATTATAAGAATAAACCATAAAACCAATAAAATGACAAATTCTAAAATTATATCTCAAAGAAATCACTTCTTCTCATTTTCATAGCTCATGACTTTCTGTTTCTTCTACACTCCTTTGGAGATATTATTCATATATCATTCAATTAATGTTGAATGTTCATGTAAATTGATATGAACAATTATTCAATTCCAACATGTCATCACTATACATGTTTCCGTTCTCCATTTTTCCATTTTCTAGTTCATGCAAGGAAAATTTAAGAACAAAAAAGAAACCTAGAAGAAGATCTCATGCTCCAACTAAAAGAAACCAATTTGAAGGAAATGAACTCATTTGGTACTTTATATGGTGATTTTATGTTCGTTGACATTCCTTTCCTTGACTAATACTAATTAACATACACTAAATGCTTAGTGAACTATTCAAATTCCTACGTGATTTTATATTAACAAAGATTGATTACTAATTAAAAGTGTTAGAATTTGATAAAGTCAAGTTAAGAAAATGAGAAGACAATTATAGGAATTGTAATAGTTTGGGTAAAGTAATACAGATGTGTTAATTAAAGCAATCAATCATACATGACTCTGGGCATTAAAGAACCACTTTTCCACTTCCAAATCCCGTTCAATTTTGTAAATTGAAAATGAATTAATGAAATTTTTTTAACTAACTTAAGTGTGCAAAATATATTTTAATATAATAATAATCCATTGTGAGAGGTTAATCATATTAATTTGTAACTTACAGTTTCATAAAAAATTCGGTTATGAATACAAATATATTTGAGAAAACTTAATTGGAGAATTCTAAATATTTGACTATTCAATATTTTATAACATTTTAACTATGTAGGGGTAAAGGGTAATTCGATTTTGAAGTAAAAAGTTTTTTCACTTTTGATAATAATATACTAATAATAATAATAATAATAGGAATTAATCTAAGAAAATTCAAAAGTCCATTACTGTTTTATTAAACGAATTATAACTTTTTAATTTATAGGAGGGTAAAACTCCCTAAATAAATAAAATAAAAAGGAAGTAATCTAAAAAATTCACAGTCATTATAACTTTTTTTTTTTTTAATTTTATAGAGTAAAACCGTAATGTAACTTTTAATTGAGTTCTTCCACTTATAATCATACTAGTTTCTTAGCAAGCGTGCTTCGCATGTATTTTTCATGTGAATTTTTATACATCTGTTTAGAATGACTAAAATTTTGTAGAAATATAAGTCTGTAATTGTAATGAATGAATCAAATGTACACAATTAAAATAAGAATAAGACTTACGACAATGAAACATTCATTAGAAAAATAAATTAAGAAGTCGATACAGAGAGAAAAATAGAAAAGAAACAGAATATTTAAGAAAAAAATACAATATAAACATTATTCTTAGAAAATTGATGTTATAATATAGATGAAAAATCAGTACAAAATTAGTACATACTCTTTGAGTGCTATTGACTTTACTCCTTTCATATCCGATCAATTCAAGAGTCTTCATCATCTACTTTTCTATAGAATAAATAATGCCTATAATATTGGTAGGGGTTTCATGAGATAAAGAAGTGAATTTCTTATATAGAATTAGGAAATCAAAAGCTATCTTTAAGTTTTAGAGTTTAAATATTTGGAGGTTATGAAATATGAAAAGATGATGTTATAATATTACATAGATATAAACTTGAATAAGTGAATTAGAAATAATCATAAATAAATGAAGTAATATAAAAAAAAATTAAAGTCAGCAAATCATTCGAAGAACAACTAAAGCTCTTTCATTTAGTTAGCCTCAATTAATTAAATTTGTGAAGCTAGATTCATTCTTTAATAATAATCAAGAGGACATTATCAATATGTGTTTCCATTTTGTATATTTCCCCTTTAAATTATTATATTTCGTTATTATCATAAATGATAATACTTACCCACATCAATTATATTATTCATGATAGTGGTTAAGGAAAATTATAAGTAAGAGTAAAAGCAAGAAATTTCAGTATTTTTTTTAAAAAAAATAATTATTATATACATATAATTATAGTATGATAAATATCAATAAATAAGATTTTAATAAAGAATAATCTAGAAATCTAAAAGTAATTAACTTTAATTAAATTTATACAATCAAATTATTGAAATATTTTATAACATTTAATTTATCGAATGGTAAAAATCCGTAATTCACTTTCCTTTTTTTTTTCATGCTTTTATGTAATACTAGGGATGGCAACAGGTAAATGGCCCAAGACAAGGATTTGACTTTGTATCAAAAGAAGAAATTATTTGGATAATATAAATGAGATTGATTGACTGGAGAACTAACATAATTAGTTTCTGAAAACGTGGGTTACACGTTTGTCCCAGACAATTTATTATAAGTTGAATTATCACACTAGAAAATGTTAAATTAAAAATATAGATTATCAGTTTATATTTTTATTCATTAACAAAATATAGTGGATGTACAACATTAATCATCAAGCAAGAATATAAAAACTAAAAAGATACTATAGACTCTGATACATATGAATATATTCATATGACTTGTCCTTAATCATTCTCTCATTACACTCCCATATCAGTAAGTACACAAGCTACTTAAACAAATCAATTCAGTAAGAAATGAAAAAAAATATATTTTATAAAAGTCATTTAAAACGAATCATAAAGTCATACATTAGTATTTCGGCACGAATAAAAGTAACTTATACATACATACATTTCGTAAAGATATAATGAAAGAAGTTATACATCGGTAAAGGATACAAAAGATACTAAAAGATAAGACAATGGCAATATTCATATCTTTACTATAAGACGTTAATTACATACATACATACATACATACATACATACATAGCATACATACATAACATACAATACCAAACAAAGTAACATACATACATACATACATACCTACCACCACACACTATATATTTATATATATATATATTTATAGATATATATATAATTATACTGATCTAATAGTAAACAGAATACATAAGGAGTAGGTTCGTTATGTCTCTTCTCCTCATCAATCAAAAATTCAAAAGCCTAATTGAATCCAATGGCTCACGCCCTTATGAATGGTAACATGCATATCAATTTTTGAATAATTGAAATAAAAAAAAGTAAAAAAAAGTTAAATGATTTTCTTTATATCACATGGATATGCCTGTCACTTGGACTTCCTAAATACTATAAGTTTAAAGTTTTTATCAATTTATATTTTATTCATTAATAAAATATAGTGGAATAGTACATTAATCATCTAACAAGAAATATGAAAAACTAATTAAGATACTATAGACTTTGATAATACGAATATATCTATATGACTTGTCCTTAATAATCTCTCATTAGCTCCCACATCAGTAAGTACACATAGCTACTTAAACACAATCATATCAGTAAGGGAAATGACAAAAAAGAAAATATTATAAAAGTACATTTAAAAAGAATAATAAAGTCATAAAGTAGTACATTTCGGCACGAATAAAGAGTATTCTTTATAACATACTATTTCGTATAATAAGAAGATTATATTAAGAAGTATAAATCGGTACGGATACAAAAATCCTAAGAAGATAAGTACAATGCAACCTTCATATCCTTCTATAGACTTTAATTACATACATACATACAAATACATACATCATACATACATCATACCTACATAACATACAATAGCATATAAGAATATTATATAGATATATATATATAGAGAGAGAGAGAGAGAAGAGAGAGAGAGTAAAAAGAAATACATAAGGAGTATAGTTCTTGACGATATCTTCTCCCGTCACCAATAAAACTTCAAAAGCCTAATAATGATCCAAAGCTCTTCACTCCTTATGAATGTTACATAGGCAATAATTCAATTTTGAAATAATTGAAAATAAAATAAAAAAGTAAGAAAAAGTTAAATGATTTTCTTGACCACTAGATATTGCCTGTCAACTTGGCTTCTAAATACTATTAGTTAAATTTATATTATAATCACGAAATTTTCTTAAGAATCTAAAATACTAAAGGCATTTTTGAGGTTACTTAAATTGTTGAATATGAAAGGCATTCCCATAACATTGAATTGCATGAACTTGAGTAGAATGTACTGTTTTTCTATTGTTTTATTTTAAGAATTATTATAAATAGATAGAATTTACGTTTTAATACCAGAATTACAATAATTTAGTATTTAATTAAATACTTAAATGACTAGTCAATCGTGTAAGGATACTTGTGAATACTAACTTTTTAACTTTTTTTGTTTCAATTTTTTGTGTGTGTGAGAGAATATATTATCTATAGATATTGAAACGTTATTAGCGACAACAACCTAAGAATAATTTAGTTTATAAATTAAAAATGAAAAATTAAAAATTAACAAGTACCTAGAAAACGCGAAGTAACACAACAATGAGGAAAATATGACAAAATTAATAGTAAAATAATTGTTTTCCACAAAAATCCGATATTTATAAACAAAGTCATCTAAAACTATAAAGATAAAACAGATCAAATACATCTGCACTAAGGATCAAAACAAATAGTAATCAAAATCAAAAAGTACATAAAATTGCTAATGATTCACATAATTGGTAAGAAAAATTTTTTTTCTATTTTTTTTTATTTTTTCATGCTACATATAATATACTAAAGATTTATAGAATACGATGAAAATTGAAGAGTTGTTTAAGTCATTTTCAGAAGTAGAATCTTAGCATGGGAGAAAGAAAGGTTGATTTTTTACTATTAATTTCATACATCTAATTTACACAGTTAAGAGAATGATGTAACAAATTTAATTTATTTACACACTAATTATCGAGAAAGAAGAACGATAAATGTTTTAATTGTCCCAAATATTTATAAGAATTTGTTTTTATTTAATTACCAAATTTAATCCACTTAAATTAATGTTCTTAAAGAATCAGATAAGCATTTTGTATAAAAAATGAGTCATTCGTAACAACTTTTTATGATTTAAAATTTCTAACAATTTTCTATGAAATATTTTGTCTTTCAAATGACTTACAAACCTTTTTTTAAGTCTTTAGTATTAAATTATTATATCTAATATTTATTTAATATTTAGGAATAAATAAGGAGAGAATGGTAACTCAACTTTTTAAGTTCGATTTTCCCACTTATAATGATATAAGTCTTGAGCACGTACTTTGCACGTATCCTATAAATTTTAGACTTCTTGAATGATTTATATATATATATACTATGATATATTATATATATATCTATCTCTATCACTAGACATGTAAACCCAGAAGATTAACAGGTTCATTTTAGACTAGTCTAGGAGTTCTTATGATGCAATGTGCTATATCTATATATACGATAAAATAATAGCGTGCATTCTGGCCACAAAAAATCAAGAGAATGCTTAATTACATCTCAGAGAGTCCTATTAATCAAACATAATCATTGATTGCTATACAAAAGCCCCACTTTAAGTACAATAATAAGATTTAGACTTTAAATCCATGTCAAAGTAATTTTTGCTTGGGTTTAACAACCTATTATTCAGTACTCTTAAAAGCTATATAATAAGCTTGGAAATAACGAGGAAATTAACTTTGAAACACCAAGGCTTGTAAGAAAATTTAATGGGTCCATTAATATTCGATCAAAATTTGATAGCTATATTGACCACATAGTTATAGTGCTGGTAAAGGTAGACAAACAAAGAAACAAAATAATATCAGTAAACATATCTATCTACCAATATACCAACAATGTTTTGAGGCAAAGAAAGATAAATAGATTATGAACAAGTTTTTAATCCAAAAATGAGAAAATTAATACAGGAAGATGAAAATATAATATTATTAGAACAAAGAGAATTTTAGATTATTACAATGAATTTTAAGTATATGTAATTAATTTATAATGGTAAAAATAAATTATACACTCTAAAACATGACGAAACTTTATCACTAAAACTACAAATTATATTAACTATTTGTTTGACATGACATATCAGTTACCTGTTTAAGTGCAAAACATATATTTTAAGTGCAAAACATATATTTCATTTCTCTCCCGTAGAGTAAAACTTATCCACATCCGGTATTTACACCAAATCAATACATTCATGCCATGTGTTTAAAATTTAGTTTATTAAATCACATAGTAATAAAAATTACATTAGCTTGGTGTAAATACTGGGTGCGGATAAATTTTTTCCCTCCTTGTATCCATTATTGTAGTTCTTTTTATAAAATCATGAATTGACTATCACTTTTATATGAAAAAAGAAAAGGCAAAGGAATGGTGATTACATTAGGAAAGAAATCATTTTTATATTTTTGAATGTGAAAACGAAATAGAAAATGAGAAAGGACTAGAATATTCAATGTGCTTACATATAAATCAACTCTAAATATGTCTTTTTTCAGGATATTTTGAAATGTCCTTTACTAATATTTCTTTGAAGAACTAACAACTACATTTTAAACTCAAAATAACCAATAACAAAAATCAACCTAAGACCGCTCTACATTTTAAAAAGATCAGTGGTGAATGAGAATTTTAAAGCACATACTACTATGATTTACAAATGAGAATAACTGTAAAAGAAAATATTACCTACTTCCATGTTTCTAATCAATGAAATACACTATTCAACCTGAAAACAGAAAAGAAAATTAAAGCAATGAAAAGTAAAAAAGTGATGCATAAAAATTACATCACTTGCACCTGACGTGAGCAGCTCTATGACCTTATATGGTAAATACATTTATATAATGCTCCATCCACTTGACATAAAAAAGAGTAATGTGATTTCTGGTCAGGCTAACACAAACCATCAAAACTTTGAATACTACTCCTCCCTCACCATGCAACAACTTCAGAATTGCAACCATTCTCTGTTCCCACCCAGAATATATGACAAGAAGATCATTCGAGAACCTATGGATGACAATAGAGCTCCCCTGTAGAGGACAATGCTAAGTCGTACAAAACGGAGATAAATTTCATACCCCCGCAAAGCCAGCAGATCCTCCTGATCATTTTCCACACCAAATCACCCTTTACCAGACATAAATTCAAACTCGCTATTATAATAAGGAGTTGTGTTGAGGATTCAGAATGTGATGATAAGTAGTTGTGCAATGAATCTGAACTAATGGTTCAGTTTCCGAGTATGAGACTGATTATATGAGGTTTTTTTGTGCATTGTTATACTATCTTATTTAAAATCGCAAACTGTAGTAATTTGAAGATACACCAAGAAACTAGCAACTACTATACATATGTAAAATAAAACAAATTACACATTTCAACAACGCGGATTCAATGAACCCCTTCTTCTCCCCTAACCTTCATCCCCCCGTACGTGAAAATATATTATGCTTTTGAGATGGAAGAGGTAAAGAAAATAACCTTTACTCTTCTCTCCATATGAAAAGCCGGATTGAGAATTTTCCTATGCTTTGCCCTTATCCCTCTTCATCGCTAGAATTCCCTTTTTTCCAGCACTTGGCGTGAGGAATATTTTTGACTTTTGAAAGAGGAGGGCATGTTTGTTAAACACATCCCTTATTACCTTAGGGTCCCCTACAATCACCAAAGGCTTTGGCCCAATCCATATAAAACAGTGTTTACCTGTACAATATTGCAAGTCCAAAAATTCTTAGCTCAACTTTTCTTACTTTTCACAAGTATAGAAAGATTCTCATTATACTTGTAGGGATTTCAAACTAAATATGTAAGCATATTTAATAAAGTTCCTATTATAAATATATGGTCTAAGCAGAATTAACTAGTCATTGGATCATGTTGTTGTGGGCGGGTAAGCACCCCTCTATCCTTAACTCGCGTTTGATCATAGATTTTGGATCAAAACTTCTGAAAAACATCTTGAAATATCTATTGACCATATATTTGAAACAAACTTTGAAAATCTATCTTCAAGTTCCAAAAAAACTGGTGAAAAAATTTCATTTTCACTCACAAAACTTCAAAAATCCCAAGTACAACATTAAGTTCAAAAACTCAAACTTTAAAAACTCAATTCTCAAGCTTCAAACCCCCTTCAAAAATCTATAGTCAAAACAATCTAATACAAAATCCTCGCGTTCGAACTTTGAAATGAAGTACCTTTACTCCATATGTGGAATTCGACTAAGCAAAAAACCTAAACATATACATGAGAAACTACATCAAAAGAAAACAAAAAAATTACTGTATTTCTTGATTGTTTGAACGAATAAAAAAAACGAACTGGGAGAATTCTGGTGTTAACATCATCAGAGACATTCATGGTTTTGAACTTGGCATCTCAATGCTTTTAGACTGTTCTTTGGATGTCTCCAAAATCAATTTTGTAAAGAGTTCCTAAGACCTTTGTTTTCTAAGGCATTTCTCCCATTTCTTTGGCCTAAACCATACCCGTCCAACAACCTCCAGCATAATTACAAAGGTGATTGCTAATAAAAATAAGGTTGAAATAGTAGTTACAATCTCCATTACTTTATGGTTCCTCCTTTCCTCCCCACTATAAGGATATCTACACTCTGTTTTGAAGTTTTAATACTCCCCTTTGTGAAAAATTAAAGTTATTTTTCAAACATACAAAAAATATCTTATATATTTAGAAGAACTTTCTAAAATTTTGGAGGCACAAAAATATCTTAGATATTTAGTAGACTTTTCTCGAATTTTACTGGTACAACAAAAATATCTTAGACATTTAGTAGACCTTTCTAGAATTTTGCAGAGTAAATATCTTTGATATTTAATATTCCCTCTATCGCTATTTAGTATCCACTTTATAAAACAACAATATTACATCACCAATTGATTAGTATGTTAGTTACAATTTTAAACTTTAGCTTAAAAAATTAATGCAACTCTTCCACTTAATAAAATGTATTTTCTTGTTCCAAAAAGCATGTTTTACAATTTAGTAGTACTGAGAAATTTTTCTAGATTAATAAGGCAACATAAGAGGAAAAATTTATTGTCCCTTTCTTGATTTGTTAAAATGGACAAGTAATAGGAAAAAATAGAAAAGAAATATGGACAAGTAAATATGGACCGAGGGATTACCCCTCTTTCTCCTTTTTGATTTGTCATGTTGTGTTTTTTTCGAAAGTCGATTTATTATTTACAGAAGTTAGATTTAGATGACAATGATGGTTTTGAATTACTTTAAAGTTTGGTCAAACCTAATTTAAAGTCAGTTTTGATTCTAACAAGTATTGGACAAATAATAAAAATAACTTAATAAAATTAAAAAAGAAAAACTTAAAATTATTTAGAACTAGTCAACCACAGGGTTAAAAAGATATCATATTATATTATAAGTGGAGCTCCAAGAGTAAAAGTTGAATTACCATTTTTTCGCTATACTAAATAGAAATATTATATTCATATTTTAATTATTTTATTTTTTGAAAAATATTGGAAGGAGTAAACTTTTTTTTACTATTAATGAATTGAGAATATTTTGAAGAGTTATAAAATTAAAATAATCTAAATGTTAAAGGAAAATGAGAGACAAATGTTAGTTAATGAGATCACATATTGTTAAGATTAAGTTGCATATAACTAAAATATAGAACATTTACAATTTACATTGTCTAGAACTTAAAAGTTGTAGATTTCAATACAATGAATCTCATAATTATATTTAAATGACTGTTATTTTTCAATATTATCATTAAACGAATCTAAAGGGACTAGTAAATCATGTAAATCAAAGTATTATATAAACCAAGAAATAATTTTCATTTTCCTCAGTCCCCTCTCCCATTTTTATGTGGCTTCTAAAGAAGAGTATATCATTTTTTCTGAGCAGTTTTTTTCTCAATCATTTCAAAGTTAAGACTATTACAATAGCTAAACTATAACGTGTTTGGATTTGTTGCAAGAATTCAGCTATGGATGTTGTTGGCTTCGTCAAAGAAATTTCTTGAGGAAAGATAACCTCATGACCTATTATTTAATTTCCGTTTTTTTTTTTTTTGTTTTTGCTAGGGTTTAATATGTGCAACACACGCATTATTTCTATATGTCTGATTTTAGACATATTTCATTAACGTATCACATAACAGTTCACTATTCATTTAAATATTGTAGTGTTGGTTTTTTGGATTTTTGAATCTTAGAAACAAAAACAACCATTATAGGATGCTTATCAATTTTAACGAGCATGTAATTTGTATTTTCTATTTTATAACACCAATATAACTTAAAATATTGATAAATATACAATTTCACAAAAATATTTTTATTATACGCGCGTGGCGCGTACCCCGAAGCAGTAGATTATTCTAAGTGGGAATCATCAAAGTACAGTTGATTACACCTTATATTAAATAAAATATTTAATTAACAAATATTAAATATAATCCTACATATTTATTTAAATTATATTTTTACATGAAACAAATATATTAATAAAGATATTGATCCATTAATATCTCTAAAGAAACTGCTGTCCTTACATTCCCCCTATGATCCTGTCTTTTCATTTCATACTATGTATTTTCTTCTGCTTTTTACCTTCTATTTATTATGGTTTGATAGATAGCATTGGACATTTTGTCTTTGATCCTGCATTGTGCAGGTTATTTAAGTTATTTTGATTTTAAGTTTCCTACTTCGTACCTTATATATAGGTTATGATGTTTTGACTGATTTTTTTAAGAGTTTAATCCCTGATGAAAACTAAAATTTGTAGATTTTGTGTCATAGCTTTATGAGATGACTTTTTTTTTTTGTTTATAGGGAAAATCAATTGATGAGATGCTTCCCGTGTTGATCGCATGACCTGTACTTTGAGTTGTGCCATACACCGGGGTAAGTCACATTTCGTTCTAACTGATTTTTTTTGTTGGCACTCTTTGTCTGTTTCATTTTTACTTACTATTATTATTATGTTTTGTTAATAGTAGGCTCAAATTTTATTTAATTTTCATATGCAATTCATGTGAGTTATTTGTGTATAGAACGAATTAAGTATTGAATTTTGATAACAACCATTAAACCCATAAAAGTAAAAAGTATTTTGAACTTTGACATATTAGTGATGTGATATTCTTGGCTATTTCAGCTTCACTTCTTTGTTGAATTTAATTTTTTTAATGGAGTTTTTCATCAAAGAAAGAAGGGAGGATAACACCCCATGTTAAGAAAAAAAAAGGAATGTGTACATATCATATTATTGGTATTTTACTCCCGAAATTATATTCAATTTCTTGCTTTAATGTTAGTTGATTATTTAGTTTATTTGATCCATAGTTTTATTCCTCCTTTCTCATTCAAATTATATTACTCATCACTCAAGTCATAATATTATTTTAATCATATTTTTTTTATTTTTCAAGTACATTTTCAACAATAATAGTTCACAAAATATAAAAGAATGTTAATTATTTTCTAACAAACTAATTATATTGCGATGAGTCTATCAAATGAAGTTTGTTTAGAATGTAATATTGATGGTGGTGGTAGGACCAGGGTTAATTTATGATATGAGTGTAATAAGTTTGTAATCTAGTAATTTATTTAACTTAATGTTTTTAATCAAACATAAAATCTATAAAAAAAAACTATTAAAATTTGCAAATTTTATTATCAAATTTTTTAACCTCATAAACTAAAATTAAAATCAATTTACTACTACTTAAGAATCTTCAGATACAGTTAGATATAGATGTCATTTATTTTTGTTGAATATATTTATTATACATTGATGCAATTTTTAAAATATTTATGCTCACTAGCAAGGGTCCACAAACGCGCAACGTGCGTGTCCAAATACTAGTAACTTAAAATAATCTTAAAATGTTAAAACTTTCTTCACCAAATGCTTTCTTTGTGATACTCCATATTTCTTCTCTTTTTTTTGTAGAAAAAAAAAGGAATTTTACCATGTTAAATATTTTTTTAAAAAAATCATTTTTAGTGTTTGGCCAATGTTATATTCTCTAAAGACTTCTTTTTTTGACCGATGAACTTAAATTTGGTGTGTTCTTAATCTAGATTTGCTTAATTATAAATAGTCTTAAGTATCGCAGAATTAACTTAACTTATTTGATAGGGTAACTAATATAATTAATAGCTTTGGAGAAAATCTAAATAAAACACGTCAAATTTAGGGAGGTTTAGATAATCCGTCATTTATTTTTGGGTCAAAAGTTCTTAAATTTATATAATCAGTTCCAACATTATGTATAAACTAGATTATCTTGTAGCCACACCCTTTCTTTTAAGAGAACATTCACATATGTCATCTATAGGGGTGCCATTAGTCGGGTTTGATCATTATTGGAACGAAATCAAATTAATTTAATCGATTTTTAAATTGGAAAAATGACTTAAAAGACACAATTGCAAGTGAAGCTAAAGTAGAAGTAAACAATAACAACAATTGATGAAGCTAATGACTGTTTGAAGGTGATTCTTATCAACTAAGATGTAGAAGCAACAGAAACACTCTTTGGATATATCAGACACCATGCAGCCTAATAGCAAATGTAGAACACTTTGTACAGAATTTGACTAGAAGCTGAACAAACAAATGTCAATTAGTTTGCCAAACTGAAGAAATAGAACATATCAAAAGTGAAGATAAAGAGGGAATAGGAACATAATCAAAGTGACGATAAATAGGATGTCAGTCGTAGGTGTTCGTTTTCCTAAAGCCTCTGAAAATAACCACCAACTGTCCTGCAATCAAAGGACAACGAAACATTTAGGGGAAAGTGTTTTTTTAGAGAAAGAGCGTAGGAATGGAGCAAAGAAGGAATGTAATAAAAAGATTGACACTGAGCTGAAATGCAACAATGGTCTGGGACACTGATTCCAGCTGCTGTCAAACATATTCTAAATAGACTCAAAAGGAACTTATTGCTGCATTGTACGGAGCAACACCAGGTTTGGAGAGCAAGGAACAGGAAATTGTTTCAAGGCATCACTGTAAATACAATACAACTGTGACACAAATAAAGAAGGACTTTGTAGATAGACTAGAGATAGTTAAACGGTCTAGAAAGGCGAATAAGTATTGTTGATTGTGGCAGATGTTTGTGTGACTAGAGTTCAATAAGAGGCTTAACTAGAGTGATCTTTAGGTTATTTGTTATCATTAAATTATCAAAAAATACTTGCTGGGAAATCACAAATCTTTATTTTTGTCGGAACACAAATGCAACTATGTAGACGACTATAAGAAAACACATGACTTGCCCCTTCTTAAGCAAATTGACTCTCACCTCCACCCCGACTGCCAATCTGAGATCTCAACTAAGGCCTCACCCAGCCACGAGACTCGACTCGCAACCTTGACCCTACCCAAGTCTTGAATGCATGGTGTGGTATAAATAAACTAGTTTTTGAAAATGTTTTCCTTACTTTTACATTTCATCTATCCGCTCTAATGTGGACTCTCTTTTCTTTTTACTCTAGGAATACATATAGTATATTTAACTTTTTTATTATTATATAACAATTCAATTTTAAACTTTCCTTTTAACTGGTAATAAATAATTATAATACATAAGTATCTAAATGTAATTTAACCCAAATTTTCAAGGTGCGCATAATTAGTACAGGCAGTAAATTTGCTAATTCTTTGAACTCCCGAATGACTTTCTATAAGCCATTCACACGTAGCGATAGCAAATGAGATGGAGCGGGTTTTGTCTTATACAGAGAAGGGAGGGTATGGTTTTATGTGGGTGCGGAGCGGGTCAAAACTTTTTTTAAGGAATATAGTGTGGATGAGGGGCGGGTTGTGGAAATTGCAATTCCCTCCCTCCAATAGTGCCCGCCACATTCTTTCACTTCTTTTTAAGTTTTTTGGTGAGTTTCTAAACTTTAGAAAACTTAAACTTTTTTATATTTTTATTGATATGAATCATTATTTAGTTTCTATAAGATGTACTACCAGATTTCAGCTATTAATTTCACTTAATTAGTTTCTAATATTAAAAAATAATTTATGTTAGTCCCAGCTTCTATTCATCTTTTAAAACTATACATAATTTTCTGAACACTTTAGGCTAACACATGATGATCTTGTAATTTTTCTGGAAAATTGTATTATGTTGTGTTTGACAAAAAAAAATTTAGAAAACAAATGAAACAGAAGCTTGACCCCGAGTCACATCATGAAAATGAAGCTAAAATGGAAGGAAATTATAAAACAATTTATGAAACTAATGACTGTTGAAGGTAATTCATATCAACTAAGATGCAGAAGCAACAGAAACACTCTTTGGACAGATCAAATTCCGCGCAACATAAAAGCAAATGTCAGAACACTTCATAAGAACAAAGCACATGTCGATTGATTTTGCCAAACCGAAGAAATAGAACATATCAGAAGTCATAATACAACAGAGACATCAAGTCCTCGTTTGTTAGCTTTCCTAAGGCCTCTGAAGAACCACCAATTGTCCTGCAATCAGAGGAAAAACAAACAGCTGAGGAAAAAATGGTTTTCTAGAGACTGAGCTGCAGAAGGGAACAAAGAAGGAACCTAACAAAAAATTGCAAGGGAAAATCATCAAAATACTTAATTTTTGTCAGAACACATATGCAACTATGTAGACGACTGTAAGAAAAAAACACTTGCCCTTCAAAAAGTAATTTCTTCTTCTCTTGTAACTCTAAGATTCTCTCTTCAATTGTATTCTCAATCACAAATCTCACAATCCTGCAAATTTGAAAACAACAATAAGCTCTATTCAATGGCATCCAAAGCAGAAGAAATACAACACACACATGACTGGTTTATATTGCCCTATTCGATGGACTCTATCTTGGGCTTGCTGCTCCACTGCAGGATTCCACCAAGGATCCATTATGAAAACCTAGAAAAGATCAAGAGATGAAACATGTGCTTGTTCAACCGATAAATACAAGTCATAATTGTATATCCAAATAAAATAACCTGAAATAGTGAAAGGAATGCAAGATAAACTAGATATGCACAAGCCTTAGAATTTAGAGTGGTTCACAGAGAACAAAAATAGAATCCTTACATGTGATGCCACTGTAAGATTTGTGAAGGGCAACACCTCCAGTCTTCAAGCTCATAAGCAATATCTTGCAATTTCCATCCTCAGTGAATCTTTTAAGTGCAGCATCTCTTGCGGCAATAGACATGGATCCAACTAATTGAACACAGTTGATGCACACAGCTTAATACACACAACACAAGCTTCTTTTTGTTAGACTGGAAAGAAGAGATAGTAGGAAGGAGAAAGTACCTTTATGTCCTACATTAAGAGAATACTGTATCAAATCCAAAAACACTGTGAACTGGCTAAAAACTATTCCTTTTGCAGAACAGTCTCTTTCAAACATGTTGCTAATTTCTTCCTTCTACATAAAATAAAGTAAAATGAGCTACACCCCTTGCTTTCCTTTGTGGAAAGGAAAGAAAATCAGCGAGGAGAATATGATGAATGCATTGGATACCAAAGCTTCTATTTGAAGGGCTTGTCTTAATTTTTTACCAGCTGAATTTTGTTCATGATATTGATGACCTAAACCCTTTGGCAGTAGGTTTAGAACTAGAATTTGCCCCCCTTATCTTTATTTCCAGTTAGTCAAATGTGAGTGGTTTGGTACATGAATGGCATGGCGCTTCCATTACACCTTCAGCTAAATATATCATACATGCCCTTCAACACGTGCCTACACCAAGTAACCTGCAAAATTAAAAAAAGAGATACACAGTTCAAAGAACAGACTCCTATCGTAATTTATAATGAATTATACTAGAAGTACTTGAAAGGTGCTCGCTCTCTTGACCTTGAACGACCAGCATAAAAATAATTTAATAAATGCAGAAAATAATATGGGCTAATCAATAATTAACCTTTCAGCTAGGTAACATGTTTTGGTCTTCCCTTTCTTCTCTCCTCTTTTCGATTTCTTGGTATGGGGTGAGGGAATCTGGGTAGAGGTGCGCAACCTCACTACTGGGACTTCTACTCTTCTATAGTCTACTGCTATCAATGACATAAGTGACATCCTTGTTCAACACCAAAAAGCCCATCAAGCAAAATCTGATGGGGTGGGATTTACAACCCCAAAGGGCATCATCGAGATTAAAAGTCTAGATAGGAGGCTTTAAAATTGCCCTATCAAATCAACTAAACCATCTATTTCCCCAGTATATCAAGTTTACACCAAAAATACAAAAGACTTATACTCTTCATCTTTATCTTCTCGAAACAGCTAGATTTTCCTTCAAAACATCTTTCGTTTCTCTCTTTCCATAAAGTCCACCAAACACATGCTGGGATACTTCTCCACCAATATTCTTGTGATTCCCTTATTACAACTCCTTCCCAGTTTTCAAGATATCAAAGGAGGTCTGTCACCAAAATCAACATTCCATACCATAGTTAGTAAATAAAAATAGCTTGCTCCCTTACTTTTTTGGCAGGCAATACTCATATGATTACGAATTTTATTGGAATAAAAAAGATGTATAAGATCTCAAAGTCAAAAACCAAGATACTAACCCAATATGTTTAATAACTGACTTAAGGACAAGCCATTATAGGAAACATATTTAAATGAAATTAATCCATTCAATAAAAAAAAAACCGGGGATAGAATCTAAACAAGAAAAACAGTGAGCCAAGCAAATTGTGCAGAATGGAGCCAAGAATTGGACTTGTAGGAAAAGATCGAGTTTTAAAACATAACCAATTCTAAAAACTGTTTCCCGACTGTTCTATTGTGTCAATGACTTGTAGGTAGTTTAAATTCACCACATCCAATAATCTTTTCTCATAATAACCTGAACCCAAAAATAGTAACCAATAATAGAAGATTCTTATCAAAATTGAAGCAAGTGACACTACTGCAAGACGACCTCCAGTCTTTTCCTGGGAGGGAAAGATCAGCAAACGTCTTTTTCTTTTGTTAGTTTAACAATATTTTGTGCTTCAACAAAACCGTAGCATCTCCACCGTCATTCTCGTGTCCCATTTCATTGAAGTTTTGTAATATACTAGAAAAAGAAGACGTGTGTCAACTTTATTATGACAGCAATCAGATGAAGCCTCAAAAGTATGTATATTATTAATTATTAACTTACTTTCCTCCACCAGAGGAAGTGGTGTGCACGTTGGTCAGGGAGATGTGGGCACGCATCAGAAAAGCTGTAGAATTTATAAAGGAGGTCCTCACAAGATATTTCTGAAATAACAATATAAAGCAAAATAATTTTGAGCCGTTGCTTGTTTCACCTCAGGGGTAGCCGACTAGCCGGGTAGAGGACCAAGGATTTGAAGGAACCTTTGTGTCTACCTAAAATCAAGTCCCTCCACTCACAATTTTGCAAAAGTAAATAGCATAATGGATATCACAAAGACACGGAACCTTATAGACGTAATAATTTTAATTAAGCTCAAATACGAATAGAAAAATGTAGTTGAGTAGCCGAAGTTCAACTTATAAATAAGAGAATTCTCTAATACGGTTTTTGTCAATGGTGTACCAGTTAAGGCCCCTTAGAAGAAGATTCTAAAGCAATACAAGCCTTTGTGGCTTTGCTTGTCTACAGTTTTGATATATGAGTCCAATATATGCGCACACAAAGTTTCAATCACTTAAGACATTTCATATAAACAGATCTTGTGTCATTGTTCCAGGGGACATAAAAGACAACAAGTTAATCCCATGTGTATATATTATATAAAAGGGTGTTCAAACTAGAGTTGAAGATGAAATTCCATGTTCTTACATTATGTTGTGTCTTAATAGCTGAACATTATTAATATTATTCAGAAGTTAACCTATAGGCTTCTTCCTAACCACCATAAGATTTTTCAGATTCTTATGACCAACATAGTTGTTAGCACATTATTCAGCAGTTAACATGACCGACTTGGGAAAAATTGCATAAACAATAAATGATCACCATGTATCTGGAAATGACAAGTTAAGAAAACAAACACTTAATGCATGAATCTATGAATGTATGACGTGCCTCGTCCAAAATGATGCGCTCCCACTTCAGTGAATGCAGAATTGACTTTCTTGTGGAAACATCTTCACCAACCCAGGCTGAATTTTCAATGAAACCATCGTCACTCCATTTTGAGTTCTTGTTGTTCTGTTTTAACTTGTTTGGCCAATAGTCCAGTCTTTATAGAAGTACATGTATTACTAATCATATTCCCCCCTCCAGTTTTGTACATACATTTGTCTGTGTTTGTGCCAGATACACAAGGAGTTTTGTTGCTTCTTTTAGTGGTGCAACGTTCAATCTCGTGAAACCACTGCGTTGCTCCAATCACAGGACATACAATAAGAGTTCATTTTACTGTTGGGAGTTCCTGGGAAGTACCGGGTAAAGACGGTAATATACTGGACCAACAAGTTGTTTTCTTTAATTCGCGCTGAGCAGGCACAAGTGCTATGACTTCAACTGTCTTCCCTATTCCCATTTCATCAACAAGAATACCCTCTTTGAATATAGTTTTTCTCTTTAATGACCAAGACAACCACTCCTTTTGGTACACCTCAATAGTGGAAAGATCAAATCGATGGTGTCTCATCACAGTTTTCAGCAAATGATACCGTTCTAACTATTCAAGTCCTAAATTATTAATTATCCTGCCAGGAATTCATCCATTTCTTGTTCCAATATCTCCCACGTAAAAACTGGTTTTCTTATCTTTTGCATCCCCTCACTTTCATATTTCCTCATTTTTATCCTTCTCACCATGCTATAGAATCTATGATCTACTTTCGTATCTTCATCCATTTGATCTTCAGTAACACGAACAACTATCAATTTAGTTAGAAAATTACGCGAACTATTCAACATTTATAGTGTTAGCATTTCAAGATAGATCTTCCCTATGGAATTTGACATCAATAAATTAAAAATAGGAGAAGATTAAAGATAACAGTTCATCGCTAGGGCACAACATTCACATGGTATTTTAATTTACATGTTATTCATTATTTCCTATTTTGGGTCATTTCAAGATCATCCATTTCAACCAAGCTTTCAATTGTTTGTTTTCTTTTTGAAGCTCTTGAATCTTGAAGATTGTTGAAATCGATGATCTTAAATTGACCCAAATAGAATAGGAAATTACCACGTAAATTGATATACCATGCGAATGTTGTGCCCTAGCGATGAGCTGTTATCTTTATTTTTTTCCTTTTTTTCATTTATTGATGTCAAATTCCATAGGGGAGATCCATCTTGAAATGCCAACACCTATAAATGCTTTGAATAGTTCGCGTAATTTTCCAACTAAATTGATAGTTGTTCGTGTTACTGAAGATCAAATGGATGAAGATATGGATGCATATCATAGATTCTATTACAACACGTGAAAGGAATAAATTGAGAAATATGAACGGTAACAGGAAACATATGTGATTCTTCTTTGCCACTATGAGGAACCAAAATGATGGTGTCTGGTCAAAACTAAACTATAATTCAAATAGTGTAATTCTTCAGAGAAATGGGAATGGGGACGACGTTGAACCCATAGCATATGTGCTTCTCAACCCGCGAATTAATAACACAACTAGTGGTTCAGTATATTGTCGTCTTCATCATCTTCACCGATACTTCCGGGAACTTCCAAGATAAAAGAAACTCTTGTTTTATGTCCTGGGATTGGATCAATGCCATTGGTTTCCTTGAGATGACATTGCAACCACTAAGGGAAGCAACAAAAATCTTTGTGTATCAGGGCACCAACAGGGAGAAATGTATGTACAAACTAGAGGAATATGATTTTGTCATTACTACGTACTCCACTATCCAGGCTGACTATTGGCCAAACAGAAAAAAAAGTCAAAACAAAACAGCAGAACTCAAATGGGTACGATGGTTTTAAATAATCGAAAATTCAGCCTGGTTGTTCAATGTTTGTTCACAAGGAAGTCAGTTCTTCATTTTAGTGTCAGTTAGAGCGGCATCATTTTGGATGAGGCAGGTCATACATACATAAATTCATGCATTAAGTTTTTGTTTTCTTAACCTGACATTTCTAGATACATGGTGATCATTTATTGTTTACACATATTTTTTCAAGTCGATCATGTTAACTGCTAAATAATGTGCTTATAGCTATGCTGGTCATTAGAATATGAAGTATCTTGTGGTGATCAGGAAGAAACCAATAGTTAACTGTTGAATAATCTTAATAATGTTTGGGTGCGCACAGGGTAAAACCCCCGCTCCTATGCAATAGCTCGCAAACCACATAGATTGGTTTACAACCGTGCACCTAGGCAATCCTTGTTCGACGAGCTCGACCCAAAGGCCAAACCCTTACTTTCGCTGGCAAGGTGTTTCAAAACTTGAGACTCCATATGGAAGTCTCAAGCTCACCACTAGGCCACCACGAAGGGTTTCCCAAATCAAACATCTTTGCTAATGAATGTTGTTATCTTTGTTAACGAGAATAAAATGCACAGGTAAAAGAACTCTACTCTCAATAATCGAGAAATGTTGTCCCTTTTCCTCCTTTCCTATAAGCGTTTCAAATATATTCTGTTTGTTTGTTCCAAACAAATGTTTATCAATGTTGAACGTGCACTAATCTCTTGAATCTAGCACAACGTTTTATCATACCCACCCCACCCCCAAACTACGTTTTCTTCTAGGTCCTTCAACCAATCAATATGACCCCACATAACCGCTTTTGCTAAAACTCGAGCAGTTATCTAGACAACTCATTATAGATCAACTTATAAGTTCTTGGCAGTTTATAGGTCATCGACAATATGGATATCCTTACACCATATGTATTCCTTTTATCCTCTATCCCTAGTTAACATTTGACTCTTCCGATATTTAGGAAACAATTGTTCCTCCTTTTCCCTTACTTTCTTTTCTGTTATGGTCCGTTAATGTGCTTATCTCAGTTGAACGGGTTGAAATATAAGAAGATATATCCTTCTCTTTTAAACATATAGAATGTACATAAAAAGAAAAAAACACGCTAAGAAATCCTTCCTATATCAAAGTTAATCTTAACCAAAAACACCACAACCAGTAGAATGAAATATAGAGCTTCCTTCCTTCCATGGCACAACAAAAAACTCCAACTTAAGCCGCTTAATACATATACATCAACTTTGTTCTGTGCTTGTCACTGTGTTTCTGCACTTCAATAGCCAGCAAAAGCTGACCTACCTTTTAGCATTTTTTCCTTTATTTTTTCCCAATCAGATATCAAGTCCTACCATGTGTCTCTATTTCTCAGATGCTTACTCGCCAAGGGCTTCAAAAAACTAGTTAAATCAAAATGTGGAGAAGCTCACACAACCTTCACCATGAAATGAAGGATAAAAACAACTACTACTACTCTGGGGCTAATGAGATCACTTTTTATCAGTGTCGGCTCAAAATTATGGCGCTAAAAAAAAAACAGACTTTTCTTTGTCCAGCTTATAGAAAGATATGTAGGCCTATATCTATTCGCCATTGATTCAACCATAAAATAACTTAACAAAGACATTCTTTTTCCCAAACAAACTTACTGATTCCACTGCAGACAAGCATCAGGAGGAAATACATCAAATCAGCACGCAATCAAAACATTTGTTCCTGGCCAAAAACAAAGTAAAAAAAAATATTCGAAAAAAAAAAATCAAACTGATTTCTGCAATATCGATAAATACTATACATAGAATTCTTCACTGAGAAAACACAAACCTCATTATTTTTGTAAGTACATGAGAGTGTGAGAGAGATGACACGAATCTCCAGCAATTAGTGTTGTGCCCCATAACATGGAGGTGATTAACTACTGTTGTTATATAATGATTTACCTCCCCTTTCATCATCTACCATAGGATTCGCACAAATTGTTATACCCATAGGACTGTTACTATACGGCTAGTTGCAGATGCGTGATTTGCATTGCAACCCACTCCACCCAGTCATGGCCGGGATTATACTCTCAACTCAAGGGAATCCACTAGTCCTGAGCCTTCAGGGTATCGGACGGTTCTTTGATTCGTCTACTATTCGGATAAAAAAAGTCCTATTAGTCCTTTCGGGGGGGGTTTGTTGGAGTCGTGGGTGTGCTCTGCGAATCCCATCTGAGTTAGACCTAGGCTTTGAATAGTTGACAGATCCGGGTGGTGGGGGAGGTTGGGGCTACTCCAGTTTTTGTGTGGGCTAGAAACTGGTTATCCAGCCCCAGACGTGGGCTACGGGCGCAACCCTACTGCTCAAGATAAATGGCACCTCATAACACCTTATAGATTAAATTAGTCACTACCTATTCCGATTTTTAGTTTTTTAGTCAAAACTAAAGACTTTTGTTTTATTTATTTGGCATTGAATAGTTTTTTTAAATAAATAAATAAATAAATATATAATATATATATAGTACTAATATGAATATATATATATTATAATATATATATACTATATTCTTCTTATTTTTCTTCTCGACAAACGTTCTTAAAATGATTGTTTTTCATCCTATTCGACCTCCATTTTTTTTAAAAATTTTGTCAACAGTTTAAATAGAGTTCTTTTTTTTGTCCTCCTTTTTCTCTTTCTGGAATCCTTTTCATACTTCTTATACGTAATTCTCTTATTCCTAATTAAACCTCTCGTTAATATACGCAATCTGTTATATTGAAATCTATTTTTTTATGGATACTCTCTAAAAATCATCTTTATTTATGATTTTTTGTTCTGTCAAACTAATTGTTGAATTTTATTGATTTGTAGAATTGAAATTTTTTTTTCAAATTTGTTTCTTCTGCGAATTAGATTATCAACCTTTTTTTTTGTTTTCTTTCTAAATTCATCATATGTAACTTTGTGTCTCTCTAAATTTTCTCTTATTTTCTAAATTTACTATGTCTATATATCTTGTAATATTTATTGAATTGATCCTTTCAATAATTTTTTAGATAATTATGTATGCATTTCTGCCCCCTTAATTATGAAATTTGTCACTTGTTGAATTAAAGTTTTAACGCTTTTTTTTTTTAATGAAAATTCAGAGAATAGTTTTGTTTGAAATGTTTTTTTGTTCTCAATTTTATAGGGTAGTAAAAGCTCTTCGTAAACGATCACAAAAGAGATGATTTTGATGATACAACCTAATTATACTAATAAATTGGTAATTTCATTTAACCTTAAGTATAACTAGTTATTATGTGCCTACAAATCACTGAATACACTCTGATTATCAAACTAATTTAATATATGTGGGGCAATTACCGTATCCATAAACAAATCACATGTACAATTAATGAACATACTTGACGAAAAATTAACCTATAAACACATCTTCTTTTTTCATAATTTCTATTAATCTCGCTACCATTTTGAAATTTTATAAAATCCCTCATTTTCCTCCTAAAACTAATCAAGCCGGATATATACCTCACACCTCCAAAACAGTTTTCACTTCCTAATTTCACTCCGTAAGTCACTCTCCATTTTCGTATCGAGTTAATTTCTCAATTACTTTTGAAATTCAAAATCAGTCTCTATCTTTGTCAGTTTATCACTTCGGCAATTTCACTCGTAACATGTTTCATGGCTCTAAAAAATGTCTGTTCATTTCATGCCTAATTTTTTTCTCTCTCTTCTTTCAAATATTGAAAATGCACCATCTTTAGTCGACTTTTATTCAATTAAACTCAACACACTCTTCATGTTTTTTTAATTTCGAAGAGATTATTTGGGTTGAAACAGTATAAAAAAACTTCACTGACCTCATAAAAAAAAACAAAAAAAAAAAAATATAATACGACAGAAACATTGAAATTTAAGTAGAGCATGAAATATCGAATTTTATGTGAGAACGCAAAGCATTTTTATTATTTGTGAACACCAAGGGGACCGAGAGGAATGGACATATCACATGGGTCATATTCTTATTTCTGAAGATTGATAAATTTTTCTACACAGGAAATTCTGCAAAAAATGGTGAGGTGGCGAGTTTGTCTGAATCTTCATAAAGTTCATCAAATCCTAAATAAAAATTATATATCAAATGGTATTTTTTTAAAAAACTATCAATTTTTGTATATTTTTTTTGTTGGTAAATCACGAATGACCCATAAACGAAAAATTCATGATTTCATATTGTAATCTATCAGTATTTAAGTGTAATCAGATCGATTGTCGAATGTGTTTCAGTTGACTAATCAAATAATGATACATTAATGAAAATATAATGTGTCATATTATAATGTATCAATATTTATGTATTATTAGTTGATACACTATCCTATATTTGTATCATGATTTTGAGGAGGTTTTTTAATTTTCTGAAATATTGATTACAAAAATAATGTTTAATAGTGGGAGTCATTCTAACATGTAGTTTTCATATGTATCAGACAACAAAAATTTATGAAAATTATATGAATTACCGAACCACATAGAATGATAATGAAAGGTTACTATTTAACTCTATTCTTTGTTTATATCATTTTTAATGGGTTTAACAATTTTTTGTGTCATGATTAACTGTAGGGTCATTTTGGTATCATTGTGTGGAGTTTTTGTAATTATGTAAATTATTGATACAAAAATTTCAACATTCTTTTGATTATCTTGCAGCAAATATGGAAACATTATTATCGAGATACTAATGTAACGCAGTCAAATTATGTTTACGATAAAGATGATACTCAAGGCTCAAAGATCGCTTCATTCCTAACCCCCAAAAACCCGCTGGCATCAACAGACTTTGATTCTTGTCTTATAGCTATTATGTATCCCCGACCCATGAATAGACACCCTTCATGTTTTGGTCTTGTTTGATGCAATTTACTTAGGCTTTAGAGTGTTACTCTAAAACCATTTCAGTTCTTTTTTGAATTTGAATTTGAATTTTTTTTGTTAATATTATATTATAATAAATTTTTTATATTTTGTGTTTAATGATAGTGTTGTTGATATAGAACATATCATGATACTTAAAATCTTCATAATTCTTCATTTGAAGTTGCAGAAATATAAGTATTAGATTTCATAAACTACGTTTATCATTGTATATCAGAAAATGTGTTTGTTTGACTATTACAAAAGGAAACTTCAGAACACATTATCAATCTTTCACTTCCTATATATTATACATTCTGATATGAGCTTTATCATGCATATAAATTACATTATTATGTATCAGATTCACATCAAGTTATTATTACATAACTTAGATATGATTTTTATATCAACTATCGATTCACATAATCTAATTAATTATCAAAACTCATTCACAACACAAAATTGAACTATTTTAAAAAATTAAAAATAAGTAAAACCTCACATATTTGTAAGCTACTTCACATTGTTAACAATTCTAAACAGCTTTCTTGAATATAACTGTGCAAACTTTATATAATTGAAATGTTGGTTCACCATGAACATTAATGTCTTGTATTCCAATTAAATGATTCACTTTCTCTTGGAAAAAAGTCAAGTCCTACGATTGGGATACGTTCTTGTCCACAACAATTCGGTCTCTCGACTTTAAGAAACGGTTAGATCATGTATCTTGGGCCTTTAATGATGCATGTAGCTCGGGCAATCAAAATCCTGATATGGAAATAATGTTAGCAAACATCTTTAAATCTTATAATGAGGATGCTAAGTAGTGAAATCTTATGTAAATGGTCTGTACATATTACTCTGGGCAATTGTAGTAATCTAGTTGAAATCTTTCAGAATACATATTTTTTGTCTTAAGCTAACAAGTTATGTTCTTCTGATTCATCAAAACCAAATTATAAATACAACAGGCGATGCATAACCTGGCACTAGTCTATGATACCAGTAGATGACATATCATTTTTGAGGTTTTTGAAGTCAAGACTGCTCAAAGATTTTTTTGATGGTTCAAGATTGACAAACTGAAAAGCTTGATTTTGATCGAGGAAATTGAAACATGGACAAGAACCTTGATGACATCCGCAACTATAAGACATCCTATCCTCTCTGTAACCAAATTAACAAAATCCCCGTCATTTAAAAATAATATATTTTTGTCTCTTGTTTGAATCAAAAATAAAAGAAAGATTACGCAGAATCCGCAAATTAAAACCATTTTTTTTGAAAAAAAAAATAGATCTTCTGTTCTGTGCACATAGTTAATGGGCTTGATAGATCCTCGGATGTATCCAATGTATCCTCTCCAACCAATCTGTGTTTGTAATCAATGACAAATTTGAGAATCGCTCACGTTTATAACCTTTCATAACTACTCTTTTCGTTCACCTAAAATTTTGAATACCAACCTCAACAAAAGAGATATTCATCTTGTATCACATTTTTTTTGAGTTTTTTTGAATCACTTTTTCGACATAATCATTGTTCAATGAAAGATTGGGGGGTATGGTACCATTTAATTGTGAACTTGTTGTTACCATATGGATTGGACTTTAGAATCAGTTAGAACTTAATCAAGGAAATAAAATAATGAAAAAATATATTTTAGACCGGCGCGTTATGCAATGAAATTAAAATATGTAAACATAAATTTACTTGATCTGTCTCCTTTTAAGCGCAACTAGAGTTTTTGCAATGTATCAAATATAATGTATCGCAAACGGCCAAGTATGTATCAATCTTAGTCGGCCTCCTTTTTTTTAAGTGATTTTTGTAAATTGAAAATTAGTAGGGATAGGATGTAATTTTGAATCTCACACTATGGATTTCTATAATTTATACTAAAAGTTATTATAGGTGTCATATAATTCATTTTGTATTCATTCTTGTAAGCACTAATACGTATAATTGATAGTAGATAATATTCTTTATGTATACAAATAAAATTTATATATACCATGCGATTATTACTGCATACATCAACAAATTACATCATTGCTTTTAAATATTCTTTTTTGTATACATTAATGTAATCGCAAACTTTAATTCTTGTATAATTTGTCATATGTATTATTACAGTTTCTAATAAAAAGTCTTTTAATATTTTTGATTAATTATTATCATTGTGTGATATTAGTACCCTTTAGAGCATTAGTAAATAAATTTGCCTTCTACCATTTAAAAGTAGTCACAATCTTTTAATAAGTATTTAAATATTTTAAATTTATTTCTTAAAAGATTTTGTCAACCTTTTTAAAATAGGTTAAGTTATAATTATTTTTCATTCATCTGCTTAAATGTAGAAAATCGTTTTTCTATACACTAATTATTTTTGTTGTCACAAAAATAACTGCATAAACTTGCAATTCAATTATCATTATGTTTCGTCTATAATGCAATTAAATTTTTTTTGTCTAATACGGGGCGTAACTTAAATGAAGTTTAGTTTGAGAATTTAAAAAATTGAAAAGTTAACTTCCTTAATTTATAGAGTTAAAAACAAGGAGAAAAAATATTTCCACTCTCCTTACTTAATGGAGGTTGGTTGCACATGATTCAGACAAAACTATAAAAAAAATGATTTTATTTCTTAAAACTATTTCTCTGATATGCGATACACAATTTACATAATTCTTCAACCGAGAAACAGCAAACCTCAGTTTTTTGCTAGAAGATAGATGTTCACAGAGAGTTTTAGAGAGATGGAGCAATGAATACTCGCATTCATTAGTGGTTGCCCATACAGGAGGCGACGTAACTATTGAATAGTTCATGGATTGCTTTATGAATTTGCGACGCCTGTTATAATCAAACAGCCGCAATATCATATGAAGTGTTAATGTTTGGGGATCCTATGATAATAAATAGCACATTCTATGAGAAAATAATGGGTATTGCAAATTGTGAAGAAAAGAATCTCATTTTTCTCCAATCGCCATTATCATATCATTAATACTAGTCTCAATAAGAAAATCGTGTCTTAACAATCTTTTATCCTTTGTTACTTGTAACAGTTCAGTATTTTCATCTAAATTCAATAGTTTGAGTTTTTAATCGAGTTATAGTTTTTATAATATGTGGATTTTTGGGTTTGTTACATGACCCGATTCCAATGATCTATGATAACAATATTATCCCCTTGCATATAGATTTAGGGGCTTGCCAAAAATCCTGATTTCCCCCTATGGTCTGAGTTCATATATTTTTTTTCTCCAGCGTTGAATTTTGGTCAATATATTATCAGTAATATTTAAAAATTGGGAAAAATAGTGTGATACACATTGTAGCTTGTATGGTGTCGTTGATTCAAAATTGTTGAATGGAACTCGATTTGATTACCTTTGTAACAAGCTGGGCATGATGCCATAATCTATGCTCTAGTTGAGGGGGAGTGATATAGAACATCCATTATATGTTTGCCTGTAACAATATTTCTAAGTTTGATTTTTAGGGATTTAAATATGTACTTTTTACCTAAGTTATATTTTCTTTACTTGTATTTCATCATTGTCTCTTTGGATAATACCATTGAAATTACTCCATACTTCTGTTTCAACAGAGTATTGAAAAAATATTTGTAAGTTAGTCGCAGCTAGCTTCTTCTCTTTTATCAACAGTGAAATCAAATGTCCTCGTTTGTTAGCTGTCCTGAGAGGCCTTCAGAAGCACCACCAATTTGTCCTGGGCATCAAAGGAAAAACAAACAGTTAAGAAAAAAAATGGATCCAACTAATTGAACACAACTGATGCCACACAAATGAATACACACAACACAAGCTTCGTTTTTGTTAGTCTGGAAAGAAGAGAAAGTAGGCACCACTATGCCTTACATTAAGAAAATATTGAATCAGATCCAAAAACGATGTGAACTGGATAAAAACTATTCCTTATGAAGAACCCTCCCTTCCAAACATGTCACTAACTTCTTCCTTCTACATTCAATAAAAGTAAAAAAAAAAAGCTATTTCTGAAGAAATAGAGAGGTTTACAAAGAAAGAAAACACAGAACATGAGCTCACACTCCTTGTGAAAAGGAAATAAACCCATAAGACAAAGAAAAATAGCAAGCTAAGGAGAATATGATGAATGCAATTGCATATCAAATGTCCGCTAAATCTTGACAGTAGTTTAGAACTAGAACTCCCTTATCTTTATTTACATTGAAGTCAAATGTGATGGGTTTGGTACAAGTGGCATGTCTTTCCATTAACACCTTCATGGCTAAATATATCATACACGCACTGCAAACACGTACGACCCCAGTAACCTGCAAATCAAAAAAACAGATGGCACGTTCAAACACGTAACCTGCATCATGGTTTGATCATATATCGATCCTCGGAATTCTTTCCAGTGTGTGCTGCTGATTATAGGCATACTATCTGCAATTTCCCTAGAAAGAGAGTTGAGGATCAAGGAAGTTACCATATCGTCACATCTCTTCCATTGTCGTAGCTCAGGAGATGGCATATTTGGCTTCACACAGTCACCGGTGAAGAAACCTACTTTATTCTTCACAGAAAGAGAACACAGGACACCTCTTCTCCAGGATCTGTACCCAATTCCATCAAATGGTGCTAGTACCAACATTGCTCGGGATTGTCTGAAGGATGTACATAGAGTCGACTGGTTGCATCAACAGTCGATTGCAGTCCTACTCGGAGGGACGCCACCGTCTTTGAATCGCCGCATAGTTCAGAAATAAATTGGAGATAGAAAGGGGAAGAAACATGGATTATCAATCAGAGGAGCAATCGATTGCATACTGGCAGTGGAACATTGCGAAAGTAGCTCAGAAGAAGTAGAAGAAGAGCGAAAAGATAGATGGAGTGACGGAATCACGGAATTAGCAGTGTGGCTCTAATACCATGTCAAACTTCAATCTAGCTCAGTGTTGAGCATCAATGGAGTAGCCGACTCCATTATTGATAGAGAGTGAGAGAGAGAACTAATTTGTGAAATGAGAAAAATGTATATTGCATTCATTCATTTCTCATGTGAAGTATATAGATCACTGTGATAAAAACGAGGCCAGATAACAGTCTGTCAAAAATATTATGGCCGAAAAAAAATACTCTCTAGGGAAACACAAATTCCTTCCTCATTGAACGATGAATCTCAATTTGCGCTTTTTGTTCCAAACTTCTCTCGTACAATCACACCGATGAAATCACTATAACATTCGTCGGCAAAATTGGGTTTTATAATCACTAGAACGACTGATTCATAACCTTTCCAATCATAAAGAATAACTTTTGAAACAATAAAATTGCACATAAAACTGGAAGAAAAAAAAAACACCGAGAAGGAGTTCTCGTTTTCTACGGAAAAACATAAACCAAAGCTGCAATATATATCAACTTAATTAGGCCTTTGTTTGCATAGTTATTATTCAATCAGGCATTTCAATGTAAGTATCAACTTTTCCAATTTGCATCAATAGAGAGCACATATTGGATTTGCTAGTTATTACAAACTGTGGAGCATGGGTGTACGAGAGGTGATAGTTCCAAACGCAAATCGTTGCAAATCACGCCATAAGCCATCTTCGTTCTATCTTGCCGAAGTTTCATCAATGCATATCCTAGGTCCTGCGCCAAATGGAAAAACGTCATTTGGCCCTTTGTTGCCTTTGAAATTCCTTCACTGAATCTCTCTGGCTTGAACTTTGTTGCATCTTTGCCCCATATTTCCTTGTCATGATGCACTAAAATTGTTGGCAAAGGCAGCGTCACTCCTTCTGGTAAAGCTAGTTCCCCTAGCTTGGTTTTAGTTGTAATCCTTCGGTTAAGTGCAGCAATTGGTGGATATAGCCTTAATGACTCGTGCAAAATCATTGTCACCTATTGTTAAAATGAGTTCAGCATTGAATTAGCATAGTAACAAGGAAATCAAGAACATAGAACCAAAGACCGATGGAGCCTATATCGAACGGGTTCAAATGAATCTAATACATTCCCCAAAGGATATGAACACACGCATACTCACTATTTGATTGGGGACGGAGTTAAATAGAAAGAAAGACTTTTAATACTTGTCATCATAAATATTCCAGGATATTTCTATGGCTATAAAAGTGTTCCATCAAGGGTAATTTGAATGTCAAAGATTAAATGTGTCATTTGACAAACTAAAAAGAAAAGACCGTCACACAAAATGGAACAAAGGGAGAGTGTATAACAATGAGTTCAACGCAAAGAACCTAAGTTCAAATCCTTAATCCGACGCTAAATAAAAGTAACGCCATGTGTTGCGGAGATATGAAAAATTATAAGAAAGGTAAACAAGCTAAAATAACTTACAACTTTCAAGCGATTTAATCCATCAAATTCTGGCATGCCATCTCCAAAAACTTGCAAAACCTCTTCTCTAGCACGAACTTGCCAGTTTGGATGCCTGCTTAACAAAATCATAGTCCATACAAGCCATACACAGGTTGTCTCTTGTCCAGCAAAAAAGAACAATTTACACTCCTCAATAACATCTTTTATACTCATACCAAAATTCTTGTTACCTGTGTTGCTTGATTTCTTTAAAGTTGGATTCTAATAATATGCCTAATAATCATCATAGTGCCTCCCCTGCCTTCATTGTCCATTCACTCTTTTTAATAAGTCCCCTAATTTGGTTTGCTCGTAACTTCTCTCTCAATCTCCTTCATCCTTCGTTTCTCTAGTTGGCAAGAACTACATTAGTTTTAACAACCAAAAACACCATGCATATCATCATCAATAATCACTGTTTTAAACGTTCTTTTCCTGTTAATCTGGATATAATTAAAGGGAGAAGTTTAAGTTATATACACACGTAAATAGTTTTTTACTCTATCATGTTTGTCACTTGTCATTGCAAAGCACTATAAACAAACTAAAACGAGAGGTATAGCCGCGTACAACATCCCACAAAACTTGTCGAGATCCGATTTATGACGGATTAGAAACAATTAACCAAAAATGTTACTAGGACCATTTAGCAAACAGATTAGTGATGAGATTTGTAATAAATAACTTTAACATGTTAAATATGAAAATGACTGGGTATTACCTCCGTCCCCCGAATATATCAGGTGCGAGAACTTCACAGTGACATGCTTAGCTTGTTCTTTTTTAAGCTCAAATATCTTTTCGACTTCTTCCATAGTTGCTCCTACAGGATTGTGAGAAATAACTCTCACTAGTCAATCCTTTGAATGTCATGTTTAGGATCGAATTCACGCACACCATACTCACACTAGATAATGAAGAACACAACAACTTTAAGAGAAAAGAGATGAGAGATCTAGAGACGGAAAGAGAAAACCCATATTTCCGTGGTAACACACACCCTTAGTAAACTTCCACGACGGTAGTATATTTATATTAATAGAATCAGAGTATTTTTTTGGTACAGAGAATAAATAGGAAAGCCTAAAATAAAGAATGAATAGGACAGCCTAAAATAGAGACTAAACAGTATATATATTAATCAGGCTCCATTACCTAACAATTCTCACACTTGGAGACTGACTCATTCCTCCAAACAATTACATTCTCAAAAAAATCTCTTCATCATTCAACATCTTTACCACACTGCACATCTGTAGCAAACAACTACAAGAAACCAACCGAGGTGTTACATAACCTCAGTTTCCCCAACATCAACACCTTTCGACCTTTCTTCAACATGTCGCCAGGTTCTTTGCACCTCTATCTTCTCCAAGCCATATCACCATCCTCCCCTGCCCTGCGAGTGAAATGGTATCACTTCTGATGTGCTTTGTCTTCGAATTATAGACTGATGTTCACCAACTGTATGGCAACTCTGGTATCCGATTAAATAATCTTCTCGCCTCCTGCTTCTTGCCCATTCCTCAAGATCATCTCCAGTCATATCATCTATTTCCCCGCTCCTATTGCCACTCTACTCCACTTCAGTACTGAAAGAAGAAACATACTTCTGAAGCCTGGACATCCACTCACTGTTTGTTCCACTATGGTTTAAATGTACCCGGATTGTACTCTTGCATCAAGTCACACATCCCCCCTACAAATCAGCATCCACAAAACTTCTTTTGATTCAACGTTGCCGTTGCCACAATAAAGTGAATACTGGATGTACCTCTCAGAGATCTCAGAAGCCCAGTTCACAACTTCCCATGCTCTTTCCCAGGGTTCCCATGTACCTGCTAACACTCCACGGATGTGCTAATATCAGGTCTAGTGGCAGACCATAGCAACATCTAAACTACCAACTACCCAACTGTTGAACATATGGAACAAGTTGTCCTGTGATCACGCTCCTCTTCAAAACAGGTCCTTTGTGACTGCTCCTTTGACCAATTTAAAGTGATTTGCCAATAGAGTAAGTCCTGGGTTTAGCATTAATTAACCCCTGATCTGCTCACACCTTCTTCAATGTACAATACTTCAATGAGATAGATTTAAAAAGTGCCTCAATCTATCCCTAGAAACTTCATCCCCAAACTCTGCTTTGGGGGACCAAATCTTTCATCTCAAACGCTGCAGCCAGACCTTTTCTTCAGATTGATAATCTCCCTCATACTAATCCTGCAATCAACATATCATCCCATACAACGAGAGAAAGGACATATAATCAGTAATTGCTTGAAGTACACAGGTCCTTTCAGCTTACCTAATCCACGCTTGTCATAAAGGAGTCAAACTTCTTGTACCACAGCCTTCGTTTCTGCTTAGTCCATACAGCGTCCTGTTGCTTGGGGCACACCCCATGTTTTCTGCCTGGAACCACAAATCCTTCGAGGTTGTTTGCATATAGATCTCTTTGTTCAGACTCCATGGTCAAGCTGTTTTTACATCCATTTTGCTCTCGATGCAAATTCTCACATGCACCAAACACTTCAACAGAATTAACATAGAGTTAACTAACTTCACCACGAGGAAAGAATATTTCAGCATAATCAATACATTTCCTTTGTGCATATCCTTTACCCCACTAAACGAGCCTTGACCTTCTTTGCCATCTGTTCATCTGATTCTGACACCTCCTTGTTTCATCACAGCTCTCTTCCCTGCAGGTAACTCAGTCAACAACCAGTGTCGTTCTCCCAAGTGAACCTCATCTCATCTCCATGGCTTGCTCCCCTTTGAATCAGAATCCTTCCACTGTAGGCTGCCTCATAAAAGACCCTGGTTCCCCCTCATCGTCAAGCAAACATATAGTGTAATGACGGTGAATCCCTATCTGGTGCCGGATGGATCTAGATGATCTCCCTAACACCTGCTCAGGTCACTTGCTCCCTTCATATTCTTCATAGTAGTGGGTTAGTATCTCACGACATCTCTTGGTTCTCTTCTCCAACTCATCTCACGCCACTTGCTTGTAACCTCTAGAACCTTCGCCTCTGTCCTCTGTCCTTGTACAGGACAGACTCAGCAAATCTCATGTCACAATGTCTCAGGATCTTTCTTTTGTCCGTTCATCCCCAAAACCTGTAACCAAACAAATCAGAACCATAGCCTATGAGTAACACTTCAAGCCTTTCCATCAGCTTGTCTCTCTTTTCTGACAACATGAACATAAGCAGGCAACCCAACGTCCTCAAGGGTGAGTACTTGGTTCTTTTCTCCTGTCCACACCTCCTCTGGATCTTGAATCCCTAAAATGAACGATGTCCCCCTGTTGATCAAGTATGCGTTTGCTCACATCTTCCGCCCAAAGTGTTTTTGGCAACAGCCCACAGTGTGGATCCCATACACCTTGCACGCTCATTTCAATGTTCTGTTCATCCTCACGCAATTCCATTAATGCCTGCCTTTACCAGGAACTATTCTCATCACTATCTCTCAGCTGCACAGAATGCTTGAACTCTAATTTGTCAGCCTCTCCTCCATTGTCAGACTTAGGCATTTGACTTTCCCAACCGTCTGATTCCTCACTTCAGCTTTCCACTTCTGAAAGTTGCAACACAGCTGACTTATGCTTCAAAAGTAAACCCCATACCTTCCTGCTAAATCAACAATGAAGGTACATAGAACCGGATCTCCACAGTGAGATACTGGAGAATGGTCCCCAAACACTCTGTCTGGCCCATTTCCAACCCGCACTTTCTTTGGTTCTTCTAGGAGTCTTGTGAAGCGTACCTTTTCTGTTTGCCCATAACACAGCTCTCGCAAAGACCCATATCAAACAGACTTCATACCCTCTATTACTCCTTTTGCAACCAGTATCTCATTCCTTTAGTACTCATGTGTCCAATCTGTTGTGCATAGACATGAACGAAAGCACCTTCAGCAACATCGCCATTTTATACACCATGCAGTGGTGTACACGGTTCCATATTTTCCACCCACGAGATACACCAAGCAACCGTTCACGATATTCTGAACATGCCCAAACTCTGCCGCATATCCTGTGCCATCCAATTGACCCCCCAAGATCAAATTTTCTTCAACCCAAGAATAAATTCTGACATTCCTCCATGTCCTGGTTTCCCCGATTGTCTTTATGCTTAACAGCCCGCTTTCCTCCTTCAATCTCTAAGGCTTTATTTTTCAGCAAGATATACTTTTCCAAATTTCCAATTTTGAATTTTTGGAACACGCCTTCTTGGAGACGAATGGAAGAGGCCCCAGAATCCCAAAATCCATGATTCAACCGGGTTGTTCACACTAAGGATTGAGCATCCCCAATGTTCCTCTCTGGAATTTTACAGAATCATTGTCATCTCCAAATTTCTAATTCTTTTTCTTCTTTGGCTTTGTACAGTTTGTCCGAAGTGCCCTTTTTCTTCTCCACAGTTTCCCAACAAGTCACGTTTGATCTGTTCAGGATTTTTCCTCTATTCTTTGATTTTGATTCGACCGTTGTTGATTTTGGGCCTTTCGTCTTACTTCTCCTCCCCCTTCGATCACCGAGCTGAGAGCCACTGCCGATAATCCCCACTTCTCTCTGTTTGCGAATACTTTCGCTAAGAACAACATCACGAATTTCAATCAAACTTCAGTTGCTCAGATCTACGGGAACTGCTAATCGCAGCAACAACAGTCTCCCAAGACTCGCTAAGAGAATGACACAAATCCACAACGCCTTAATTTCATCTTCAAAATTATATGCCACATCATTGAGTTACTCACAATCATTTTAACTCATTTATAGATCAGAACGAATCCATTTCTCAGACATCTGTACAGTGAATAATCTACATCAATATACCTTGTTATTAGCCGTGGTTTTTCATACTCTTGATGTGCCTTCACAGATCGGACGTAGTCTTTCTTCTCCTTTCCACGATGTTGAACGGCCACGTTTCTTTGCAAAGTCAACCGGATCAGCCCTAGAGCCTTGCGATCCTTGAGTTTCCTTCTCCTCCGTCATGGATTTCGGCTTCATTCCGTCAACGGTTCGTGAAGATATTTCGTACAGTAATCTTTCGTCTGCATCTTCCAAAACCTGAAATCGGATCCATCAAAACTTCTCGATTCCAAGCTCGAACTATCCCATCTTCAGTGATCGTGTTTGAATCTCCTTAGCTCGATACTATTTGTTAGGATCGAATTCACCCACACACACTAGATGAATGGAGAACCACAAGAACTTTCAAGAGAAGAGATGAAGAGCTAGAGAGAGAAAGAGAAAAACCCATAATTTCTTGGTAACACCCCGTGATTAAAACTTCCAGGCGGTGAGTATATTGTATATTAATAATCAGAGTATTTTGTTACAGAGAATAAATAGGAAAGCCTAAAATAAAGAATAAATAGGAAAGCCTAAAATAGAGAATAAACAGTTATATATATTAATCAGGCTCTACTACCTAACAGGTAAGACCATATATCGAGTTCGATGGACTATTCTTTCATTGAGATAGCCTCCTCTCATTGACTCAACATTTCACTGCAGCTCAAATGAGCTGCGTGAAGCATATCCTACACATTGGTAAACCACTCATTAATACTAATTAAACCAGCAGCATCTTGTAGAAATATTATCGTATAAAAAAACTTAGGCCATATTTGCAAGCTAGAGAGAAAACAGAATGAAAGCAGAGTCGATATCATGAATTTGTGATACATGAAGAGTTGCTCAAACGTTAAGCACCTCTCACCTCTAACCTAGGATTGTGGGTTCGAGTCACCAAAGGAGCAAAAAGAAGGGAGCTTCTGGGGGGATGATATCGTGAATTTGTGATTATCAATACAAGTGAAGTAATTTTTGTTTATACTGTAATGGAGATGAGGTTTTTGTTGCATTGTATGACTATCTAATTAAAAACCTTAAATTGTTAATAATTGAATACACCAAGAAACCAAGGGAATTTAGCAACTACTATACATATGTAAAAATAAACAAATTTAACATTTCAACAAAACAGATTATAATGAACCTCTTCTGCCCCCTAACTTCGCCCCTACGTGAAAATATATTATGCTTTTGGGAGGGAGAGAAATGATAAAATACCTTTATCTTCTCCATATGGAAAGCAGGATTGAGAATTTTCCTATGCTTTGCCCATTTATCCTCTTCATAGCATAGAATTCCTTTTGCCAGCAACTTGGTCTGTGGAGGATATTTTGGCTTTTGATAGAGGGCATGTTTGTTAAACACATCCCTTATGACCTTAGGGTCCCTACAATCACCAAAGGCTTTGGCCCAATCCATATAAAACAGTTTTTACCTGTACAATATTGCAAGTCCAAAAATTCTTAGCTCAACTTTTCTTACTTTTCACAAGTATAGAAAGATTCTCTTTATACTTGTAGGGATTTGAAACTAAATGTGTAAGCATATTTAATAAAGTTATAAATATATGGTCTAAGCAGAATTAACTAGTCATTGGATCATGTTGTTGTGGGCGGGTAAGCACCCCTCTATCCTTAACTCGCGTTTGATCATAGATTTTGGATCAAAACTTCTGAAAAACATCTTGAAATATCTATTGACCATATATTTGAAACAAACTTTGAAAATCTATCTTCAATTCCCAAAAAAAACTGGTGAAAAAATTTCATTTTCACTCACAAAACTTCAAAAATCCCAAGTAAAACAACTTTTAAGTTAAAAAAATCATAAGTTGAAAAACTCAATTCTCAAGCTTCAACTTCAAAATCTATAGTCAAACAAGATCTTAATCAAAGATCTCGAGATCTGACCTTTGAATGAAGTTACACCCTTTCTCCATATGTTGAATTCGAACTAAGCAAACCTAAACAATACATGAGAAACTTATCATAAAAAAAAAAACAAAAAAATTTACTTTAAGTTCTGATTGTTTGAACGAATACGGTAGAATTCTTGGTGTTAAGAAGTCCATCATCAAGACCTTCAATGGTTTGGACGTTGCATCTCAATGCTTTTAGACTGTTCTTTTTGATGTTGCAAAAATCATTTGTAAGAGTTCCCTTTAAAGACCTTGTTTCTAATGCATTTCTCCAATTTTCTTTGCCCTAACCCCATACCCAGTCCAACACCTCATGCATAATTACAAAGGTGATTGCCTAATAAAATAAGGCTAAGAAACAATCTCCATTACTTTGTGTTTCCTCCCCACTATAAGGAATGTAATGTGTTATATATATACACTGTTTGAAGTTTTAGTACTCCCCTTTGTGAAAAATTGAAGTTATTTTTCGAACATACAAAAAATATCTTATATATTTAGAAGAACTTTCTAAAATTTTGGAGGCACAAAAATATCTTAGACATTTAGTAGACTTTTCTCGAATTTTACTGGTACAAAAAATATCTTAAACATTTAGTAGACCTTTCTAGAATTTTGCAGAGTAAATATCTTTGATATTTAATATTCCCTCTATCGCTATTTAGTTATCCACTTTAGAAATGACACAGATATTAAAGCACCAATTATTATCATAGGTTAGTTACAATTTTACCTTTAGCTTAAAAAATTATGCAACTCCCCAACTATAATAAATGTATTTTCTGGTTCCAAAAAGCATGTTTTACAACTTAGTAGTACTAGAAATTTTCTAGAATTAAATAAGGGCATAATAGGAAAAAATTATTGTCCTTTCTTGATTTGTTAAAATGGACAAGTAAATAGGATTAAATATAAAAGGAAATATGGACAAGTAAATAGGGACAGAGGGAGTACTCTCTTTCTCCATTTTTTATTTGTCATGTTGTGTTTTTCGAAAGTCGATTTTATTAATTTACAAAGTTAGATTAGATTACAAGGATGTTTGAATTGACTTAAAAGTTGATCAAACCTAAATTTAAGTCAGTTTTTGATTCTACAAGTATTTGACAAATATAAAAATAACTTAAAATTTAAAAAAGAAAAAAAGAAAAAACTTAAAATTACTTAGGAACTATTCAACCAAGGTTAAAAATAACTTAAAATAAGCTTAAAATGATTGAAAACTTTCTTCACCAAATGCTTATTTGTGAATACTCATATTTCTTCTCTTTTTTAAAAGAAAAAAACGATTTTACCATGGTTAAATATTTTTTAAAAAAAAAAAAAATCATTTAGTGTTTGGCCAATGTTTAAATATTCTCTAAAGAACTTCTTTTTTTTGACCGATGAACTTAAATTTGGTGTGTTCTTTAATCTAATTTGCTTAATTATAATATTCTTGAGTTATCGCAAATTAACTTACTTATTTGATAGGTAACTAATATAATTATGTTTTGGAAGAAAATCGAAATAAAAACACATCCAGTTTTTAG
The DNA here is from genome assembly GCA_027704765.1 of Solanum habrochaites. NCBI lineage: Eukaryota > Viridiplantae > Streptophyta > Magnoliopsida > Solanales > Solanaceae > Solanum > Solanum habrochaites. The sequence goes on from JAKWJA010000681.1 coordinate 57,955, forward strand.
GGAAGGTTTAGATAATCCGTCATTTATTATTGGGTCAAAGTTCTAATTTATATAATACACAATGTTCGGGCAGGTACGCATTATGTATGGGTAAACTGGGAATATCTTGTAGCTCACCATTTTCTTTGTGTTCCCATGAGTCCGGGTGGAGAATGGATTAGTGAACGAATCAAATTAATTTAATCGATTTTTAAATTGGCAAATGACTTAAAAACACAATTTTGCAAGTGAAGCTAAAGTAATGAAGTAAACAATAAACAAAATTGATGAAGCTAATGACTTTTGAAATGTGATTTCCTAATCACTAAGATGTAACAACTAAACACTCTTTGGATATATCATACACCATGCAGCCTAATAGCACAATGTTAGAACACCTTTGTACAAGAATTTGACTAGAAGGTGTAACAACAAAAATGTCAATAGTTTTTGCCAAACTAAAGAAATAGAACTATCAAAAGTGAAGATAAAATAGGGAAATAGAACATATCAAAAGTGAAGATAAAATAGGGATTCAAGTCGTAGGTTTGTGTTTTCCTAAATCCTCTGATAACCTAAGGAAAAACGAACTTTAAGGGGAAAGTGTTTTTTAGATACAGAACCGTATGAAGGGAGCAAGAAGGAATGTTAATAAAAGATTTGACTACTGAGCTGAAAAATGCAACCATGGTCTGGGACACTGAGTCCAGCTCTGTCAACATATCTAAATAGACCTCCAACAGAAATATTGGCACAGTTTACAAGGAAATTATGCATTGTAGATCAACACCAGTTGGAGAGCAAGGAACTGAAATTGTTTTATGGCATCACCTAAATACAAATACACCTTGTACACACAATAAAGAAGGACCTGTGTAGATCGAACTAGAGATAGTTTAACTGTCTAGAAAGGCGAATAGTATTTGTTTTGATTTGGCATATGTTTGTGTGACTCTAGAGTTCTATAAGAGCTAACTTACTGTGCTCTTTAGGTGTATTTTTTATGTTACATTACCAAAAAAATACTGCTAGGACAATCACATCAATACTATATTTTCGTCGGAACAAAATGCAACTATGTAAGAAGACTTAAGAAAACACATGATTGCCCTCATAAAGCAAATTGACTCTCACCTCACCCGTTGCCAATCCTTTTTTTGAGATCTCAACTAAGGCCTCACCCCCACGAGACGCGACTCACAACCTTGACCCTAACCCAAGTCGGAATGCTGTGTGGTGAGACAGAGTTTGAAAATGTTTTCCTTAACTTTACATCATCTCTCCCGATCTATGGAACTCTCTTTTCTTTTTTAATCTAGGAATAAAAAATAGTAATGTTAACTTTTTATAATTAAAACAATTCAATTTAAACTTTTTCCTTTTAACTTAATAAATATTATACCACTAAGTTCTAAATTTATTTAACACCACAATTTCCAAAAGGTGGCCTGAGCA